>JAUOBX010386559.1:0-10707 GCA_032360705.1 Eupentacta quinquesemita
TTCAAATATGGCCTCCAGAAGTGGAAGTCAAAGTGCAAGGTTGAGAAGGACCTTAGCCAGACCTGGGAGAATGCTGAAGTCATGTTCTTTCCAATGTTGGCAGACTACCTCCAGATTAAGGTATGGTTCGTGAATGACCCTCTACCTTTTAACACCCCACCCTTTCTCCTCTCAGTGTTTCCATCAAAATAGCAAATTCATGCAATATATTAATAGCAACAGTGGTAACAGAAATTCATAAGAGTGTTCATATAACAGGCTGAATACAGTTCTGCCTATATGATCTTCCAAGGAGCATTGATTATACCGGATAATAAATTGGACAATTTATAGCATAGACTGTGTTCTAACTGTATTGGAAGTGTTTCGGCCTACCATGCTTCACGATCTGGCATATTCCATTAACTGAGTTGTGGTCAGCTTGCCATAATGAAAAAATCAGCAAGTCCCTTCAAGATCCATGCATAGTAATAACAGAAATGATATCGTAATAATGTCTTATCTTTTTATGTCCTAGCACCTTTGGTCTCGCACACTTCACATATATTACTACAAATAATAGCAGGTACCAATATGAATTGGCCTAGTTCTTCGATCTGTAACAAGTTCGTTCATTCGGTTGCAGTACTGCTTCAGTCATACATAAACGGACTAGTAACTGTCACTCTGTATGATATAAATACCCTACATCATGAAAATAATTGTTAGTCCGTTAGTTCTAATAGTTAAATCTGTTTTTCGTCTGCAGGTGACGGAAATCCGAGGTATAGCGAGGTCTAACATCATCATTGGCAGTCTAGAGTTTGATACGTCAGACTTCTACCAGGCTGAGCCTCAGAATCTAACGATAGACGTCAACGAGGCTGGCACCATCAAGCTTAACGTAGTCATCTCATGGAGGTAAGCGCAGCTGTCTTTACCCATGTTCATTCATTCTTAGCTCATCCTAGCCATCTATCTATCTCTCTGTCTATTTATCTGTCTGTCTGTTCTTATCTGATTCAAATTGCCGCTCCTCCTACACCCTTCGATGAATGATGATGATGAAACTTGGTCCCAATGATGGTGAGGGTAGTCTAGAGTGTTAAAATAGAGGTACATAGTCATCGTCCGTGCCATTTTGGACATTCTCTGGAAATATGTCAAATGCTCCTCCTAGACATTGTTTCAGATTGTCATGAAAGTTGGTCAGTTCTATCACTGACCAATCGTATATATGGGGTGTAAGAGAATTTGAGATCAAAGGGCCCTCTTGGGTCAATTTCCCCTGTCTTATAGTTATAGCTACCAAGAAAAGGAACAGAATAAGAAAATGCCTCCGTGTTGTCGTAGTTTCCATGTGTGAGTGTCACGCAAGAGGTACGAGTTTGATTCCCAGCAGTACGTGAAGATTCATAGAGTGGTCAGCGGTGTTAGCAAGGATTGGCATACATCTGTTCTGGCCTGAAAGTAGTTATATCCGGTTTCCCACCAGGGCTGCAAATACTTTTGAATTTTTAGGGGCTACTTTCCTTGAAATTCAGAGATTTTCAAGAGCTTTTTTGCCCCGACAACACATTTTCCATATGATTTTCAGGGGCTACTTTGGTCATTTTCAGGGGCTACTTTGGTCATTCCAGGGGTGAAATCGCCACCAGCCCCCCTGTATTTGCACCCATGCCACCATGTCATCCAGAGCCTCATTGGATCGAGGAACCATTAAGTATATGATATGGGGTTAAAGTTTCGACAAACTTGATATTATCTGATCAAATATGTTTATATTGTAATATTGTTCTTGTATTTTCCAGTGGTGGTGCTGGTAACTTATTGCTTCCTACCAGTCTGCTATTGGGGTACTGGGCTGGGTGTGGTGGTTTGGTACCTATGGGGGATGTTTATATTGTAATATTGTTCTTGTTTTTTCAGTGGTGGCGCTGGTAACTTTGTGCTTTCTACCAGTCTACTGGGGTACTGGGCTGGGTGTGGTGGTGTGGTACCTATGAGGGATGACGGCTATGGGGTCTTCTACAACCTACGCAAACAAGAGTAAGTGAAAATACCTCTCCCTATCTTCTCGATCTGTTAAAGGATAACTGAAAGGTCGAAATTAACAGAGCTAATATTATTGATACAATGAATATGAGAGCATGAAGAGTGGCTGAGCGGTATCAGTGATGTTTGGCAATGCAATGGTTACAGTTTTACGGGCTCGACCCCTACATTACCTGTTGGGCGTTTTTCATCAGAGGTGACTGTATGCGCAGTGACAAATGGCAGGGTCTTGGTGTCCGGGCTCTGCTGTGGGCTTGGTGATAAGTTTAGTCGGCTGTACGCAGTTACCGCGGTTGAACTTAGAATACAAGAACAAAAATTAAAATTAAAAGTGGGTAAATCCTGAGGTTCACTGGTTGGCCTAAAGGCCTGGTCACATTATAACGACGATTACTTGATTTTAGGCCGACTTCCAAGGAATGCGGTAATGAGGTTCATACAGGCTGATACCAAACCTGAATACCTTTCCTAAGCCTGAAGGCCCTTGGTCAGCTCCATTCTAATGTGATGTCATATAAAAAAAAAGATAAAAATTGGACGATGAATCGGATAGCTCGGAAAGCTGGGTGAATATCTCGAGTTGGGAATGGGCGATTCCACATCGAATTGGTTACACACATAGCGAATGAGGTCTATTATCATTGTCGCTGTGAATATCTGCCATAATGGAAAGAGACTGGCATTCGTGAGCCAAAAATCGAAAATATCGGATCGGTGCGCTATACGATATCGTTGCAGTGTGACCGGGGCTTAACTTCTGTTTGATGAGACGGTAGGTGCCAGTAGGTACTTTCATGAGGAGAACAAAGAAAAGCTTTGTGGTATGTTGAGGTATTTACCATGAACTGGAACCATGAGTCTTGAACGGAACATCGTACAGAGAGGGGGTTTGGCACCACTAATCTAACTTTTTAATTCTCTATAATATGGGATTTGGTCATGACCATCCTTGTGAAAGCCATCCAAGCTCAATCGTATGGTTGACAACCGTAGATCCAAATCTGGGTGAGCTAATTGAGCGATATCTGTGAGAAATGTGGCTTTCTTGTTAGTCATACAATAGTCAAATCTTGTTTTGCTATTTAGGTTGCTCCTATGGACTGTTCCTTCTTTTCTTTTATGCCCTAAAGTTATTATTTTTCCAATCATTTCTTGTTTTACTCAGGACCAAGAACTTTGTCCGTTGGATGAATGGCACCTGCATCGAGGCCCCTCCTCAGTACATCGAGGGGGGAGATGAGCCTATCGTGTTCAGCTTCTTCTCTGACATTTCCATTGACCCAGTGATCGTTGATCTTGTTGGAACCGCCTGTAACCACATGACCAAGACGCTGACCAATCTCACCAAGTACCTGGGACGGTAAGTCAACAGATAGAACAACAATGTTTGTTCGTTCGTCGAGAAAAACAGATATCTACCCCCGTGTAATCCTGGGAATCAACGGGGCTGGAATAGAATTGTTAACACATGGCTGCAGCCAGTCACGCCAGCCACAGAGCAAGGATAAACTTCATGAGATAATTTGTTGGCCAAACTTTGTTGGATTTAGTCTCTATTCGATAACCAAAGCATGCACATGCATGAAATTAACATCATTATCATGGGTGAAATATTTCCTTCTGGAGAATATATATTTTGTGGTACATACACCATATATTTAATCTCTATCGCAGAGTAGAAATGGGGAGTTATTTTTGGTAAATAATGATTGTAAGGTTCAAAGTCACAGTAGCTGCGTTAGAATGCCTGTTTGAGGAGGCTGTGTTGTGTAGGTTTGATGGACAAATGTTTTTTGGCTGTGTATGTTCATGAATGGGATTATGGGGGAATTCTGCACATTCAAGTTACGCATTTTATGGATGTCTTACTGTATGTTCCAGTCTATGAATGTAGACGCAGTGTCACCAACAATTTATGGAAATTTATATTCGCAATTATGACCATCACTTCTGTATTTGAAGTATTTTTCAGGATTTTTTTGAAGAGTCCGTGGAGCCAGTATGCGAATCGTGTAAGTGGGCACCTTATCGCAAACACTGCCTCATCCTCCATTGCCTCACTCTACCCAGGTAAAACGGAGAGCCTGCAAAGAACGTGAGCACAAACGGATTAGCTGCTACTAATTGCTCCAGTACTGTCTGAGAACCGAGACTTGTTCCAATGACCAAGAGGTATATTTGTTAAATGCGGCCGAACATGTTTCTGATGGAGGTGCTATTTCAAGTGATTTTCATATCTCGAACATGTGAGCTTTTCCAAGTATAATAGAAGTAATTCTGAATTTCTTCCCCACAATCACGTTGTTACTCTCATTCTAGGTGGAAGAGATACCGCCCACTATGGAAGCTGGATAAGAGTATCATGCTGGAGAAATTTGCGGCCAAGAATCCAACCTGTGTTGCCTTTGATGATATGTTGCAGTTTTACTCCAACCTTGCACTTGAGGTGAGAACTTTGTGACACTCAAAATAATGATTACGATTTGTATGCTACTGGTTCAAATTGCCACTCAAGGCTAATCAAGGAGTCTTGGCCATGTTAATTGTGGATGAGGACCACCAATAATTCAACTTCTCTTTTAAATGATATTGATTGAGGCAGCAATGTAACCAACCCTCAATTTGCTTCTGGAACTGTCATTTTACATCCCTATCTGAGAGAAGTTTGGTAAACACCGGGATCTGACCTGTTTTTTCTGAACCTGACAGAAGAAACACAATGAGATTCTTCTCCAATAGCATAAAAAGAAGTTTTTATTTAGATACCTGTTATAGTTTGCTGGTCTCAAAGTACATGTCTTTCATTGACTCCTTATAATACAGGTCACTGAGGTCAGTTTGATCCACCTTGTTATGTCAATATGGTATTTAGGGAATGGAATTGGCCAACATTCAGCCTGAGGTATTGATTTCCCAAACATGCTAACCAGAACCTATTAAAATAACTGGAGTTAAATCTACACCCAGGCGTTTATGGGACCGGTGAGAAAATTGAATACAATCAGAGGCTGAATCATCCGCTGCTACTCTCTGTACTCTTTCCTATGTTCAAGGTTATATATGTCAAGCAAGCCCTATATCAAGTGTAAGATAGTATATGTTATATTACTCCAAGACTATTGGCCTTCAAGAGTACATTAGGGTCTTTCAGGATATTCAGAGATATGAAACTACCTACATTTTGTAGAGCTTCTGACTGGTAACAAGTGGATGTCAAGGATGACACATTTTTGTTATCATTTTTGACATTTCCATGCGAAAAATACTATTTACTCAACTCCAAAGTGTGGGATGAAGACTGCATATGACTTCAGCTATAATTACCCTTTGTACAGACAGTGTGTAGAGCTTCTGATCGGTAACAGACTCAATGGAACCTCCAAAAACATTTTTCTCACAATTTTTCCAAAATGTTTGTTTTTCCCTTGACCCAATGTATCTGCTAGAGTGTGAGATGAGGACTGCATACAGCTACACATGATCATTCGGATATGGTATCCTCCATACAGAAAATGTTCGGTAACAGGTATTGTGGAAGCTAAAAGGTTATTTAGTTTTGGAACAAACTCATTGAAAATAGTTGTTTGGCCCAAGTGCAAGATGAGTGGGTGCCAAGAGAAGAACATTTTTTTCCTTCAAAAATTCATATTTGTGACTGTTTCTTCTACCATAGGTATCCAACCAGCCTAAAGTGCGGGACGAGGACTGCATAAGGCTACACATGACCATGCTGACGGATACTGTCCGGGACCATGCGATGAAATGGGTTAGCTCCCTGGGCGCGCTCCTCCGGGATGCAGCAAAGCAGGATCTGTTCAGCCTCAAGACAAATCTCGAGGTCTGTTGGTTGATTGCAGCGTTCTGAATAAATTTGAGCATCATAGCTTCTACTGAGGCCTACTTTTATCCTAGTGTTTTTTTCCACTAATTGCAAAAGAAATTATTCACTTGTCCTTTTTCCTCATGTAGAAAAGAACAATTATTGTGTAGACTCAAGAGGGACGTCCCTCTCAAGTCTACACAATAATTTGTCTTCTGTAGTTAGTGATCACTCACATCTATATCTTCATAGGGAATAGGTGTATTTTAATTCATATTGGGTCCACCTCTTTTTTGTGTATTAGAGTTTTGAAAAAGTCAATTGTGCCTTGACTTCGCACTGAGCCTTCAATTGTGGTGTCACCAGACCTAACCTGGTGATGTAGATAACACATGGGACCAGTTTGCAACTAAAATTTTGGATTTCTGAGATTGTGAAATACGCTCTTTTCATCTATGCGAGCTCTGAATCAATAAGGTAACACTTCCATTGTCCTACTCCATCCAGATGATAAGCACCAGCCTGAAGCGGACTCCGGACACCCTCGAGGATCTAAAGTATGTCCTGAAGGCGATCGCAGACATCAAGGACATGTCTCTCACGGTCGAGATGAGGGTCGTGGACATTCGGGAGCGGTACAGGACGATCGTCGTCTACGGCGTCGCTGTAACGACAGCGGAGCGAGATGCCTGCGCAAACATCAAGCAGATGTGGGACGACCTCTTCCTGGGGTCCAAGTATGTCGATGCCAGCCTTGTCGTCGTCAAGAAGAAATTCACTGAGGTTGGTAGTACCGCAGAGAGTTTTCTGGTGTAGTTATGTTGATGTATTGCTCTATTGCTTATTGGTTCCATAATCTGCTTGGGACATAGAGCACTACAATGGTGTTCTCATCACCTGCTCGGACCCCTATGGGTCATGGGCTGCAGCCTGGGATGTGCCAGTCCCTGCCCTGACCTGCCCTAAAGTTTTGGGTTTAGATTGGGGGGTCATTTTTGGGAAGAAAATGAAAAATTTGAGAAATCAATATTTCAGCCAACTTTAGACTTGTAAAAAGGATAAGTCCCCCTCCCCCCACCTGAGTGAGGAAACTCATACATGGTAGGTATGTTCCCCATGAAGCCTATTGTCTTGGGCTCAGGTCAGAGGTCATCTGAGGTCACTAGAGGTCAAAGTATGAAGTCCTTGTGATAAGTCCAGAATGCTTGGTTTGATCAGACTGGAATTATTGGCTTCCAAATGGGGAGTACAGGAACCTCATTGTTTTGGTGTAGATCGGGGGTTATTTGAGACAAATTTGAAAATTGTGAGAAATTGATATTCCAGCCAATTTTGGCTCGTAAACACGATGAGTCCACCCCTCCTGAATGAATGAAGCCCATAAATAATTAGTACATGAACCCTATTGTTTTGGGGTCAGGTCAGAGGTCATCTGCAGTCACTAGAGGAATAGTTGGTCTCATAATGCCAAAATTTGGAAGTACCAGCCCCTATAATTTTTCGTGTAAACCAGGTGTCTTGAGTTAATGACCTCTGCTGCAGGTTTCGAGGTCACACTTCACAGGTATGGAGTCAAGGAATCACTGAGCCTTTTGGCTTTCTGATTTTTGTTCTGGCAACATCAGCGGAACAAACTACCATATAGTATCAGACGTGCTGAGACTCTTGTCACTTTTAAGGAGCTGCTGAAAACTAATTTCTCCACAACTCAAACGCCCTAATTCTTCTTCTTATCTGTATTTATGAGATTGTATGTTTGTACTTGTTTTATTCACTCTCTTCCTTTGTTGTGAGTGCTATTTAACTCTTGTTGATTTTTGAACACTTCAGCATTTGAGGGTTCCCCGTTGTTCTCTTTAACCCTTTCACTGCTAACACCGTATATATACGGTGTACCAACGTTCGCATTCTGTGCGGACACCGTATATATACGCGTTTTGACACATCATTTTCATCGCCTCAGCACTGGCCGTACGAATGTCCCACCTTGCTATAGCATATATCATTTTGAAGCTAAGAGATCGTAGATAAGAGGGCGACATTCAGTTTCTAAGTTGTGGATATCTGGTTCGACCAGAGCGTTGAAAAGTACAGTGCACCCTCGACATCGATCTCGCTCTGCACGTAGCCCGATACCAAATACGAAATCTCATCACAGATTCATCAAAAATAGAGCCTATATCATTTGTCTGGACTCCTAGGAACTATTTACATGTGGGATAACATGTCTATTACAATAATTTCTTCGAATGAAATGGTGAGAGCCGACTAGAACGGTAAAATCCAACAATTATTTTGACATTTTAGCGCAGGATTTTCGTGAGACCTCAAGCACGCAATCGTAATGTAGCAGTTGTGCGAAATATTGATTAAGCACACAGCAGTATCAGTGTGTATCGCCCTATAGCAGTGAAAGGGTTAAAATGCTTCAAAACAGTTGAAATTACTGGTAAAAACAAATGGAAAGATGTTTCTAAAGCTGTCATTTGGAAACATCGATTGACTGGGCATTCGTCATGTACAGTGTAAGCCGAAATGGGCGTACCGTAGTTTCAATGCTGCTGAGGTAAATGCCATGTCGCCATATTAACAAAGGTGATAGATTGGCAGAAGTTCACTCATGTGCAGGATCGCAGGGGTTGGCCAGGTGTGTACTTCTGAATGAGGTAGGTGAAGTATGCTGAGGCCATATCATGTGAGGAACAATATTTCTGGGGGAGAATTCTAAATTGGATTTGCCATTCGATGGGAAGCCAATGGAGATCCTTCAGGATTAGTGTGATGTGATCCCTTTAGCTTGGAATCTGTTAGGTCGTGCTGTTGATGCAGGGCAACTGAAGAGCAGGGATTGCTGTAGTACAGTCTATAGGTTAGGAAGGTGTAAACTAGTGTAGTAGTGTGATGTCCTAGTTAAAGGTCTTTTAGGTGCTATTGATCCATTGCCAATATGTCTATCTTTTTTTCAGAGGGCGAATCAAGCATGGCAGACATTTCACTTTCAAGAGTCTAAACGGGGATTGTGCAATTACATTAGTTTCATCGAGGGTCGAAGGGGCGTTCGTGGACACCACTCATCCTTTTGGAGCAAGAGGACCTTGGATGCAGGTTGGTATATATGTGTCCATGGCCATTTTTGTTTCACCTGAAAGAAGCTTAGGCGAGGGCTTAGCTATCACGTTGTGTGTGTGTGTTTTATGCATGAGGCATTGGGACCTGGAAGACTCACACAGAGTCATTATGGAAGTAATTGACCAATTCGACTTGGATGATTGTTTTAGCTCATTAGCGTGGTTGCAACAAAATGACAAAGCTACAGTGACGTAGTCTGGCCCGAGTGAGTGGGTTGATATTAGCTTGGACTGAATAGATCTGTACGTGGGGTCCACAAATATACTAATCAGTTAGTCTGATTTGCATGATCAATTCAAATTTTCAATGCTCGTCAGATTTTCCCAAATAGCCAACCATTACAGTGTCATTTAGTTTACCGGCAGAGTCAGGGTCACCAGGGGTGATTTAATGCACCTAATTTGATCTGCATAATTTGTATGAATTATTTCAAGTTTGTTAATTTATGTATACCATTCAGAATGAAAATCTGTTCTCCTGATTAATTAATACTGTGTACCTTTGAAATGTACGTTTTGCATTGATATATATCAAAAGCGCTCAGGTGTCTTCTGCCAAATTTATGACATTTTGTCCTCTCCCAGGCACATTAGCTGCTAATAATGCCTCTGAATTGACAGTTGCAGTATTTTTCTCAGCAAGGTCGGTTCCAGGAATTAAGTCATTGTTTTTTAGCACCCCGCCCGAGAAGCTGAGGAACAATGTCATTATCTTGCATTTCTTCTTCCATGGCTCCCGACGATTAATTGGTTGTAACTAGAGCTTCATTAAATGAAAGAACAGAACTATGCAAAGCTATTATTAACATAGAGGTTGGGAGCCAAGCTGAAGAATATCCCACATCCTATCAAAGCTGAATGTAACCATTTTATTACCTGCTTCATAGGGATTTGGCAAATATATGTTAAGTCCATGCTTGTCTGATTTTGTATAACAGATCCTTCTGACAGACGACTTTGTTGACATCATGGCAACAGACTTAGAAGCCTTGACTGATCCGGATTCCATCAAGGTAAGATTATGAACCAACATACCTTAAGGCCAATGGAGGTGCTGGACATGCCTTTGAAGATGATGATTCCTTCCAATTAGTTTAAAAGAAAATTCAATTCCAACATCGTCTTTCAGTCGATAGGACAGTGAATATGAGGTTAGATCGACTATTACATAATGTTTTATGACATCCCTTGGGAGGAACCTGCTCAGTGAACAGGCAATGCATAATTGACATTGTGGAAATCATACAAAAATTGTAAACCTGATGAGGATATGGGTTCATTCAATTTCTCAGAAGATATAGATGCAAGTCATCATTGAAATGGGAAAAAATCACTCACACTTTTCACTCGCGAAAGAAAAGATCAGTAATCACTGGTTCACTGTGGTAATTCAATGGGGAAATTCATTGCCTTCTCTTGTAACATCATCAAATCCAACCCATTGATATAGATAACACAGAAATGAGACCAGTGCTGCAAAGCCGACTCACGAACCCATCTAAGATTTTACTAGGGCGGACATGTGTACTGAGTTTTGGATGTCAATGCATAATTAACATTGTGGAAATCATACAAAAGTTGTCAACCTGATGAGGATATGAGTTCATTCAATTTTTCAGAAGATATGGATGCAAGTCATAATTGGAATGAAAACAAGAGCCCAAGGGCACTATGGTTCCTTGCGATGATTTTTTTAACAAAAACTTAGACCCTCTAGCCGTTTCC
>JAUOBX010386781.1:0-10706 GCA_032360705.1 Eupentacta quinquesemita
CTCAATATGTCAGACTGCCTGTGCTCCACTAGTCGAACGTTTCACTGTCACCTGCCTTTGGTGTTTCCAATTTGGCTATTGCTATTGATGAAGATCCACTGATCCAGCATTTACCACTCTGGTCAACACACTCTTCAGTGACGAAAAGCGTTGGAAACACTTCTCATAAGAGCCATCAACATCAATTCATCTGTCGGGGCACCCTAACGCTGTTCGATCCGTTTGGTTGTCTGTATAATGATGTGAGTAAGGTCTGTTCGGGGCTACGTTGGGGGAGCTTCCACTCCAAACTACCTGAGAAGTAAATCGTTAATATAGGCCCATATATGGAACAATCCACAATTGTCATTGTGCAAGCTCACAGCAACTAGACCTTCAAAAAAAAGAAAATGCGCACACCGGGTTATTGTTACGGGGTATTTTTAGAATATATGATAATTCGTCAGAAATGAGAAAAATACAAGATTATCCGTGAGTGTGCAGGGAGAAATAATTGACTCTTGCTGTCGATGAAGAATACTACTTTAATTCTCTTCAAGGGAGTTTCAATAGATTGTCCTGTGTCATGATGAACAATGTCGCTATTACTGTGTAGGCCTCATACATACAGCAATCGGAAATCGGAATATTATTCGTGTGGACTACATGTGTTCCCGTATTGTTTGCCACAATATAATTAGCATACATTCCAAACACATCTTCCGCATTCGTTATTCAAACCATACCCCATTTGGATAGGGCAGCAATATTGCACATCTGCATTCTATACGATTCTTCAGATAGGACAGCATTGAAAAGTACATGATGGGATTCTTTCGTATTGTCACAATTTCTTGAGATTGGTTATAATGGAAAACACTAACTCCTTTAACTTAGTAGCGACTCTTATTTCCCAGTTGGTAATGTTTATAGGTTTAAGACCATTTCTGGGAAATTAACCCTGAAGACTCAGATCAACTGTGGTGTTTCTG
Organism: Eupentacta quinquesemita; assembly: GCA_032360705.1. Classification (NCBI taxonomy): domain Eukaryota; kingdom Metazoa; phylum Echinodermata; class Holothuroidea; order Dendrochirotida; family Sclerodactylidae; genus Eupentacta; species Eupentacta quinquesemita. The sequence goes on from JAUOBX010386781.1 coordinate 972, forward strand.
AAGTTCAAGGTCGAAATGATATATCAGGTATTTACTATCTAGAAGAATTCGCGTTTTGTGGCACGAACTTTGTTCTCTGGTGTCCTTCGATGAATTTCACCCAGAGCCAACACAATAATTGTTATGATCTCATCGTGTAGAACATACTGAGTATGAACTCCAGCTTTGCAAACGGGGGAGTGCAATTGTGTTCATAAAAAAACTCCATACATACATACACACATACAATATGAATGGATATATTTCTTTCTGAAGTCAATTATTTTTTACAATGAACACATAATACGTGAAACTGATATCAATTGGCAGTCAGGTATATATAGATTGCATTACCATCAATTGAATATGACCTAATCTGGACCCTTTACATTCAATAAATGTCGTTCTCTCGAACCCCAAAGTTCTGCTGCTCCCCAAAGCTCAGGCAGCAGAAGCTGGTTTCTCACACTGAACGTATATACCCTGAAACCCTGTGCATTGCGAACATGAGGTGGGTGGGTGACTCGTGCAGAAAAACAGTGTCCTGAGGAAATTGGATATCAGTGTGTTGTATCCACGGTATTTGGAACGTGGAACCAAGCTCGGTGCATTTAACTTAACTGTACTCAAAGTTGTTTTTATTTTAGTGTGGTTTGGATCGTGTATTCCTTGCTTCGTCTTACTATCGCTTAGCGTTCGCAGGATGGTACTAATGGTAGGGATACAGGCAGGGATACAGGGTCAGTACTTTGGCCCACGTCTAAAACACCTATCATCCGAAACATTTTTGGGAATATTGAATATGTGAAGAACATATTAATAACTGCTCCAAGTACCGAGTTTGTATCTGGAGAAGAGGAAGGTTTTATTCGACTACATATGACTTTGCCCGCGTATGATTTGTGATATTCAATATATGACATCACAGAGAAATCACATCCCTTATTCCGAACATATTATCCTGAATCGTAGGCACTTTAATAATATCTCTGACAATCTCTCAATCATCCTGTAAGAGAAGCTCGTACTTCCGCATTACAGAGGCTGGATAGGGTGACTCGTATTGACCAGAGTGAGAAGGAAAGTGTCGACTCTGTAATCATGTTGTTATAACTTCATGTGGAGATGGACACACGCATCAACGCTCATTAGTAAACCAAGGTGGGTAACTTGGGTAACTTTAGGGCCTTGACAGTGACCACAGCAAAGTTTATATATGATGATACTGTGTGTTTTCATCATGTATTGTAAGATGTTAAGTTGTTAATATTATTAATAATTTTAATAGTAATAATATATCGTTATTATTATTATTATCCTACTCATTGTCTACTATAAAGTATTGATAATAATAATAAGGTTCTACTGATTGCCTACCTTCCCATTTATTTCCATGTGCTGTTGACATGATTGATGCGCTGTTCATATAATATCCCTGCTCATTTTCTCGACGGTTGTCTTTTCTCGGAACAACTGTTAACAATTTTAGAAAGGTTCCTGACGTGAAGCCTACATTTGAAGGGATGCTGCATGTTAGAGTTTTCCCTCTCTTTCTCTTTTTTTAATAAACACATCAACTCACCACAGCAAGTTTTCGAGAACTTTCAAGAAAATAATGTTCAAATTTTGAAGGAAAACAGAGACAATTTGCTAGGTAGTCCAGGAAAAGTAATGCATGATGCGTCCATCAATGACTTTGTCTAAGCTACAAGATAAGCCCATGTTTAATTGAGCCTACAATATCCCTGTAATACAACAGAGATACGTACCGAGGTGGGGTTCGATTCTCAATTGATAATATTGTATTCGCTCATGATAATATTCATGAAATTCTCCAACGTCGTCACTCACTTTACCGATGATTAGCTTGTTGTACAAAATGACTCTGGGTCATCTTTGTTATATGACCAGGAGATTGCATAAATTATTGTAGGCGATCGAAAATAATTAGGGCATTCAGTCAAAAAGGCTTAGCCTATCCGTCAGACAGTGTCACAATATATGGAACGTCGTATCATCATGATGACACTATTAATTTACAGGTCAGTACAACGATTTTGTATTCGTCTCTGTCGCTGTAAGATAGCGCCCTGTGAGGCTGATTCGTCCTATATGATGTGGATGACAGTTACATGCTACAGTTACATGCTCCTGCTGACGTATTGAGTAACCGATGTCACTCACTGGTCTATATACAGCTCGGTATGTCAGTGAAGAATGTACATCATCACGAATGATATCGTCATTATGTATTTCTGATTCGTTTTTATAATGTTTAGCATTCCAACGACTCTGCTGCTACAGTGACCCTACGAAGAGATTGAATGAATTATAATATTCAGGGATCCTTGTAGACATAGCTCCTGGTCACATTACGAATTGACTTGTCACAATAGCAGTACCCGGAAGCACATACTCGAGGAAGTAATGATCTGTAAAGGGTTCTATATCTGCTCCTAGTTCACTCGGGCTTGAAGGAGCAGCTGCATTACACGCATATACCTTGAGCAGTTCTCTGCCTTAAGGCTCCGAAGAATGTGAGCGAATTGACAAAAACAAGGTAATGTGTTCATCTGGTGGCAATGCTACTTTCATCGCATGTGCCGCTCGGCTTCTTCAATTATTGCATGTTCACGGATTTTGCAATCACAAAAAAAATCCGTTCACTGCAATTTGAGGGCACAGCTGCATTACCCCTGCACTGAGGATCTGATAAGACTGTGAGCGAATTGACAAAAACGAGGTCATGTTTTCATCAGGTGGCAATGCTACTTCCATCGCAACTGCAGTGCCGGCCTCTTCAATTGATTCCTCTTTCATGTATTTGGCGATTACGAAAAAATCCTTCTACCTGAATACTTAATGGGGCCCAACTGAATATCTTTGAAGAAAATTAAGTAATCTCTTTTAATTCAGTTCATTGATTACCTAATTATGACAAATGTGACGCTTTCATAATTAAGTGTTGAGAGATGAATATCGCATGAATGACAATCATGATTAAAGTTTAGGTTGCGTTAGGCAATCCCATGAATTCGACTATCAATGCGATTGAACTATTTTCTTCCACTAAAACTCATGGACAATATCTACGAGAAGGCTTGTCACCTCTTGCATTCTTGTGATATTTCGTTCTTGTCCAGAAGGCATTCTTTGGTGATTTATTGCAAGTTTTCGCCAAAAAAATAATCAGATCAGATGAAACAAGGTTATAGAGACAGAGCGACACATGCAACTGCGTGTAGTGAGACACATGACAAGTGTAAACGACCAGTAAGATGGGGAGATCAATATATACAATGGATGGTATCTAGGTATGCAAAACTATATGGTTTATCATTATTCCCAGAGAAAGTGGTCTAGCTTGGACGAACCCACTCGTTTTTTTCCTCTCTTCTTTCCTCGGATACCTAGACCACTTCCTTCCCCTCTTCGTTATCAATTGACTTTTCCCTCATATTTCACATCATATTCATGCTTATTCGCCTATTCCTACAAATAAATGAATTTGAATTAAATCTTATGACATTTTCTAATAATTTTCCAAGAGTGTAAAATGTTTAATGTGTTTCATGTGCATTGATTTTATGCATTCTTTGCAATCTCCCGAGGATTTTGAGAGTTCGAACCCTAAGATCTTTGTTTACTTTCCAAACTAGGAACAGCACGAGTTATTTGCTCTAGTTGCTTTGGAAGCAGCATCGTGGCGCACACGACGGTGTGACGGAATATATAGTGATGTTAGTCAATATGAACGCACGAAGATGCATTTGGGAGTTGCCACTATTAATCTGTGCGTATTTGCCGACATGTTTGGGAATAGCTAAAGGTGGTTCAGTACTAGAGGGGGAACAACAAATGCTCATGGGGATAACCCGGGGTTCAAGCACTGCCTGAGGAACAAACTAACTTCGTGAATGCACTCATCTGAGGCAAATATTAGCAGGTTTGAGGTATTGAATTCCGATGTGAAGAAGGGGAGGGCTTACTCGATTACATCTGACCTTGGCTGAATCTATACTGTGTTTGAGCAATGTTTTCAATCTCGTTGGTTTGTGTTAATATTTTCAGAGTGAGGAGGATTCAACTGACAAATCCTCCCATTATATTTTGCTGCGAATGAGTGAGAATGTCAGAGAAGCCAATATAAACATCTGAACTGACTGATAAGACAATTATTTCGATGTTTCGATACATGCTTGCTGTAAAACGAGTGCGACGAGGAATACAGAAATATACCGCCAACATGCAGCAGTTAAATGAAAATAGCTGGTGGAGATGTATTTTCCATGATAAGTTATTCCATTGATGATAGGAATCTGGTATCTAAGTATGCAAAACTATTATGGTTTATCATTATTCCCAGAGAAAGTGGTCTAGCTTGGACGAACCCACTCGTTTTTTCCTCTCTTTTTTCCTCGGGTTCCTAGACCACTTCTTTCCACCCCTCGTTATCGATTGACTTTCCCCCCATATTCCACATCATATTCATGCTTATTCGCCTATTCCTACAAGTAAAGGAATTTGAATTAAATCTTATGAAATTTTCTAATAATTTTCAAGGGGGTTGAATGTGAAAGGTTTTTCATGTGCATTGATTTTACAAGCATTGATAGGACAATTATTTCGATGTTTCGATACATGCTCGCTGTTAAACGGGTGCGGCGAGGAATACAGAAATATACCGCCAACATGCGGCAGTTGGATGAAAATAGCTGGTGGAGATGTATTTTCCATGATGAGTTCTTCCATTGATAATAGGAATCATATGGTAGTGTTCTGACATAATACGTTAACGGAACCAAACCTATATCGAATGCTCGTGCTTTTCGTACACTTGGAACACATAAACACCACAACTTGTCAACAAAATGCTGATTCGCAATCCCAGGCGGGATGCGAGCAGCATATGCATTAGGAGACGTCGATTTGGCTCGTCGTTCTACATGGCATGTGATGAACATCCCCAAAGTATCGATTGCTTTCTGGCTATAGAGTTGCGAAGACATCGTGTCTTTCAATCTGTTAATAACCCCATATTTCAGTGCGTCCTTCCCGATTAAAGCAGTAATGAACTTATAAAGAAACAGACCGCCATGGTTTGGTCAGAAACACATTGTGGGAGCATTATTTATTTATTTTGGAGGAAACCGGAGGCGGATGTTCCTATTTATGTATGATACTGTGGAGACGCATTGGCAGATGTCATCTTGTACCTCGAATCTAGTGATGTGGCTCCAAATCATTGGCGGAATAGCTTAAGATAGACTATGTTATTTCGTGAGCCGTGTGTTCATGAATGTGTTTTGATATTTTCGTCTATTGAAAGATTTATATCGTGATATCAAGTCAAGAGAGATGGGTCACGTTCAGTCAGATAGCTTTCACCAGGGCTGGCCAGTTCCACTTTCTGAAAAACATACTTGGTGAGAGTAGGTTGGGATTTACTGTACTTTTTCCGCGGGATGCCTTATTTTAAAAGTCAAGAACTTGTCCTAACTTTTCGCATTTATCTACCTTATACAATTATCACCTGTCGGTTTCCAGAATCAGTGATGTGAGAATGTTTCCCGCCTAAGTTGTTATTTCATGTTGACAAGGAAACAGAAGTTTATAGCTGTTTATTTGGAATACATAAACAACCAACAACCTTTCAAACAAATTGCTCCTTTGTAATCACAGACGGAATCGCAGCGGTGTTCGCATGAAAGACATCGATTGTGATCGTGTTCTACATGGCAGGGGCGAAACAATCCACGATAAATCGATTGATATAGAGTTGAATAGACATCATGGCGTTTATTTTGTTATTAAGCCCGTTTCTGTTACCGCCATGACGTGGTTAGATTTATTTAACAAGAGTGGTTCACATACGGTAGCCTGTACAATGACCCCGGCACAATTGTGGCTACTGTATCATTTTGAGCAACGAAATCCAGCATTCCTGATTGAATAACGAAAATATAACGAGATGCTGCAACTCTTATCTTTGCCAGAACTAAAACATATTGTTTATAAGGCTGTGAGTGATTGACCAATTAATCGATTGGTTTATTAGATATGATAATTAGTCAACTCATCGTCTGTCAATGGGAAATAACAAGTGGAAACTCTTGCAGGAAATGGTAATTGGTCATAAAAACATGATGACAATATGAACGGTAAACCCCTGCAGCACATCTCGGATGGCAGTTCTTGACTTCTCATTCAACATTGATTATTAGACCAACGCTCCTGTGATGATGCCCCCTATGGGGAGGAAGAATAATTTTCCAAAGGAATGCCAAGGTAATCCGCCCTGGTAACATCGTAATGTGAAGCGAACCAGATACACATCAATATTTTAGATGGCAAACTTCGGGGAATGAACATGAGCAAACTTACGGCAATCGTCTGTCGTCCTGGCAATTCCAGTTGAGTCAATTCGCAACTGAAAACTGAAATTGATATGGACCAAGAATAATTATAACAATGCTGAGTTTTATACAGCGAACATGTCCGGTTGACAACTGATCAAGGCGCTTTCATAACCCCCGCCCATTGGAACCAGCTGGTACGCATTCCGGTAATCACGGAGAGTATGTGGTAGCAGTATATACATCAGCGCCGGTTGTACTCAGGTTCCTCATGGGTCCCCATTTTACAAGACAAGAGGAGCGCCTCAGATTAAAAGTCCGGAACGGGACTCCAACCCACAACCCCCAGCATGCGATGCGAGTGGACTAACTATACACCACGACCACTCCACAAATCCAATGGGGTCCAAATAAGTCGGGCGGCTCATTCCTAGGATGACTACTACATTAAGTGAGTTGGCAGCGTAATTTATCTCACAGGAAAGATTGGGACGTGCCGGTCTGAACGCTGATGGAGCTGAGTAACTCGTATAGATTTTATGTGGGATTTGTCCATGGCAGTTATCAAGCCCTTGACTGCGTGACACTAGGAAATGACCTCGGTCGCGAAATTATACGACCGTTAATACCTGCGGTTTAGTCTCGTTAATTTATCAACCGAACCAAACTCTCTTTCGTCCAAATGAGATACCAACTGTTCGAGGGAGGAGAAAGTGGCATGCCATGAACATTCGACTGCAGCGTGAGAAAGACGTCAGTGAACATTCCGGAGTGTCTCATGTTAGTTTATGTTCGCTAATTCTTCCTCCATATGAGCTGTCACTAGCGATGGGTTAAAAAAATAACACTCATTTGAGATGATGTCAAAATTGAATTATCATACCACCCATGGTACGTCTCTAAACTAACGTGACGTCTTCCTCCAGTGCTTCAAATTACGTACCAATTCGGTCCCTGATATTATCTCGACCGCATTTTCTATTGGGGAGGATGTTCATGACAAAATTCCACACGTTCTTAGAAATTAATTGACCAATGTTAGCTTCGAACATCTTGAATGCAAGTGTTAGGTATCGTTACCCACCAACTCGATGAGGCACCAGCAATTGAGCAATACTGGGTAACCCACATTGCTCAGTTGGCCTTGGCCAAATGACAAGACAGAATGAAGTATATTTATCAACGAACTAGTTTTTGATCCAGTAGATCAAATTATCCACTACACGGGTTGTGTTGACTGATTCTCGTCCATATGAGCTGTCACGAGCAAGTGTTAAAACAGAGTAATACACATGTACGATGATGTCAAAATGAAATTATCCTACCACTCACGATACCCCTCTGAAATAACCCATGTGACATCCTCATCCTCATTCAGTGCTGGTAATTACGTGCCCATTAGGTCCTCAATATTTATCTCGCCTTAAAACATTCTTGAAAAATTATTGGAAACATTATTGGAAAATAACAGTGGTTGTGTTGTTTTCCTTTGTTTATTCGTTACTCATACACGAAGCAATAAAACGAATGAAGATGGGACTTAACAATATAAGAAGTAAACCCATTAGGCGGAATAAATTCAGTCCATCTCCAAATGGGCCCAACAATTCAGTTATTATGGCTAACTTGAGATAGCCTAAACTTAAAAACCATACTACTAAGTATTTTATTTTATAATACATAGGAGAAGCGTTCCCACCCATAAAACATTCGATATTTATCTCGCCTTGGAATATCTTTGGATATCGGCACTATATACAACCGTGATTGTTTTGTTTTCTTTCGTTTATTCGTTACTCGTACACGAAGCAATATAAAGAATAAAGATAGGACTTAACAATACAAGAAGTAAACCCATTAGGCCGAATAAATTCAGCTCATTTCTAATACATCAGGTATCTACTAATTTATTCAAATATATAGCGTTTTGTGGTACAGAATTTGTTCTCTGATAACCTCCGGTGAATTTACCCCTTGCCCAACACAATGGGCCCGATGATCTCATCGTGTAGAGCATACAAAGTATAAATTTCATCTTTACAAACGAAGAAGATTTATTGTGATCATAAACTAGCGTTATACACACACATAATTATACAACATGAATGGATATATTTCTCTACTGAGGTCAATGAATCCTTCTTCCTCCCTAAAAATACGTGAAATGAGTGATAATTGACGGTTCCGTATATACATAGCATTCCTATCAACTGACTGACGACATAATCCAGACGATTTACATTCAATATTATTGACTTACTGAGTTTTATCAAGGTACCAAGTGTCGTTCTCTCGAACCGCTAAGGTGGTGGCTGCAGCTCCACACAGCACGAGCAGCATAAACTGAACTTATAAAGTGACACTGTGCCGTGCGAACATGAGGTCAGTGAATGTCTCGTGCTCGAATACAGTGTCATCAGGTCATTAGATATTTGTGTCTTATATTTACGGTATCACAATCAGCTTTTCGGCCTATGTCTATAACACCGTTAACACGTATATTCTGGAACATGATATTGGGGGACAGGGCTGTAATGCAGGTCAACATATGAAAGAGCTTTTTTGGAGAGGTCAAGTGTTGGCCGAGAAGCAAATCAAATCTGTAAAGTACATATTAGTCACTGCCGAGTGCCGAGCTTAGATTTGAAGGAAGAGAGAAAGGCTTATCCGATTACATACGACCTTGCCATAAGATTTGCAATAATCAATATATGAAATCACAGAGAAATCACATCACTTGTTTCAAACGTTTCCAAATGTAAGTTTCCTAATGTCAAATGAGTTATTTGAAGAGTTGAGGTACGATCGTTACCAATATACGAATACTGTTTCCCCTGGAAATTCTTTCAGCAATCGCCAGTTCACGGACCATTTAGTCCCACGTCTCTTGGGTTCTTACTTACTCTTATTTCTTACTGTGGAGAGGAAATGTACACCCAAAATTCATGAGTTCAATATCACAAAGTTAACTTCCAAGAGCGAGTGACGTACTCGCCGCTGATATGCGGCCTCTCTGACAATCTTGCAATCATCCTGTAAGAGAGGATCCTACTTCGGCATTAGAGAGGCTGACAGAGGTAGTTCGTATGGACTAGTGCGGGGATAAAGTATTCGTAATCATTTTGTGATAGCCTAATGTTTAGGATGAACACACGGATCACTGCTCATTAGTAAACCAATGTGTGTGACTCCCAGTATATCGCATCGACAGTGAGCACAGAATCTCCAAAAGTATATTATATGATGGTACTGTGTGTTTAAATTATTAATTTATACTTTCATTTTCAAGTATTATAGCTGACAAATAATAGTATGACGATACAGTATTTGTCTTTATCGCTGTAAGCTAGCTTCCTGTGAGGCTGATTCGTCCTACTATGTGATGCTGATGACAGTTACA
>JAUOBX010386892.1:0-10706 GCA_032360705.1 Eupentacta quinquesemita
ATTGGTAGGATATGATGTCATAATAGGGTTGCCAGTTTGCCAAAATCCCAGAATAATATGAGATTTTGAGATGCCATGACTTCCTAACCGAACATGCTATGAAGTTCGAACAAATTGGTATGGGAATAATATTTGTTACTCTATAATATTACTACATCCAAACAAGTTTCCATTTGGCTGGACTTTCCCTTTAACTTACTAAGTAATTAATTTCCGTTTGTCAATTGTCTGAAATGCAAACATAATTTGTCTCACATTCCCGTTATAAAGTATGTTTTGATGCTTGATTGAACCAGGAAAGGTTGTTGTTAGCGCCGTACACGGCTAAACTCTCTTGAGAATCCAGAGTGGAATGATATCCTGTTAGATATTGTTGTATAACAATTAAAAGACCGGTCAAAAGCCCCTCACATATTTTATTTTATTACGAATCGTAGATGTTTTTGTGGCAATCTTGACCGATGAATACATATCATTGGAATTAGTTCTGAACCCTCTTACCCAATATTTCATGATCTGTCATAATTGCGTATTCGATATATGGTTAATGTGATAATTTTATTACATAATGCCTCAATTTTGGGAATTGTTTTCCAGACACTGTGGATATAGATGCGATCATCGCGGTATCTTTTGTTTGTGACGCTCGACATTAGCAGGCTATAAGGAACCATTAACCGTGTTGATTATACCGATCGTTGTTAACAGTATGTGGCATGCGCTAATGAATCTGCATCAGGGAGACAAGTTTCGACTCGACTGATAAATGCGCATCTTGTGGAATTATTGCTGGCTCGTGTTCGTTACAACTGGGGTGTCAACGATTTACATATTCGTTCATTTGGTAATCACCATGAAGTGACTAGTGACCATGCGAAGCGCATAAATGGGAGTTTTTTAGTTGAATGTTGGCTATATGTCTAACAAAAGAAATTAACTTCCAAGCGGTATGAACAATGTTTCGCATTGAGAGGGAATAGGAGGTACCCATACTATGTTGCGACATACAAATACGATCCAGTTGTCATGGGTGTGCGCGGTGAGGCTTTGGAATGACTCAAGGGACACCGAATGTAAGCGTTTCACAAGATTTACAGTTGTTCTAGTGGCTGCATATTTGGACTCTCACTCTAGGTTACAAGGCGCCGTTGGATTATTACGACCATGGTCATAGGCTGGTTATGTGGTATACATTTGTATTATTCCACAATTATTCATAAGCGCACAAGAAAATATAATTGTGAACATGTAAGGAGGCAGAAAAATTGGCTCATGATATGTTTGGATAGTTTATTTGCTAACAATACAATTTATTGTGACATTTGCGAATTGAAGTCGAAAGCTTAAAATTAATATGTCGATAACTGTATAAGTCAGTATTTTCATAACTTAGAATTTTTACAAATTGTATGAAACCCGGGAAGGAGCGAAAAACCACTCCTATAACCGTTCTTATTCCATTCCATACATTATGCATATATACCCTCGCGTGTATATTGGTCCTCCAAAATGATTTTAGCCTGGCGCATGGAACTACCAGAGCCCCTTTGGCCATCGTTAACGATGTTACCGCCTCGGACCACGGGGAGGTAAGGGTTGGCTTCTTCCGAGGCATAGGTAAAGAGTGATCCCCAACCTCGCCCATCTCCGTAGGAGACAACCATATATCACTCTCCTTCCGCCTGACAACATGTTCATAGAGTTGACCTAGACCATCACTACCGCGTATACCTGGTGTAGCTTAACACCATATCAAACTAATTTGTATATAGCCTATGTGATCGCCGTGCACAGCTTGATGTTGAAGAGAAGAGAGCTCGTCATGCCGGATATGACGCCTGGAAATCATACGTACACCATAGTTATCCAATCTACTCCACGTATATAGCGGATGACTAGGTCGTTAGATGTCGAGGTAGGTCGTCTGGAACCCGTTATCCATGACTTTGCGCTTAGGGTAGAAATAGGTGAATCCTAATTTGAGTTATGAGTAAGTGTAAACTCGATTATCCTTCACGCGGAATCCTTTGTTCTTCCCGATCTGAGGCGACTTGGTATGTAGGACATCAAGGTAGGTCTCTTTCCTGACATCGTTTTGTTTCTTATTGATCCCCTTGCAGCTAAATTTGTCCTTGGTGCCACCGAAGCAGTAGTACATCTTGCTGTTGAGAGCCACGATACCATCATCTTCCCATTCCACCTTGAACAGGCCTGGTGTACATTTGTCGTACTGTTTGTGCGCATCTGTGTCATCGCAGGGGAACCAGTTGTATTTGTCGTGGTTATAGGCTTCACGGGCCTCTGGCTTAACGAGTTCGTCGAGTGTTTTAGCGGTGAGAGCAATATATGCCGAGTCGGTATCCATCTCGACATATTCCCAGTGATTCCGGTCGAAATACCTGTCCAAAAAGTCATAGTAAAATTGGAGCATTCGCATCTTGGTGTACTGTTAGACGAAAAATCCAATCTGCAGAGGTAGGTCCATGGCGATAGATTTCTTGGCAGCCTCGACTTCGTAACATCTCGGTGATATTTCGTTCAAATCTCTGAAAGTAATTTTGTTGATTAGACGAATAGCTTTGTCTTCATTCACTAGGCTGACGTTACGATGACTTTCTTTATTGGTAATTATGTTCCCGTAGGATGAGTTGCCAATCAACTTCATCGTGTCGGCGATGATTGCCTTGGCTGGATCCTTATCGCCTTCTCTTCGTGCGTCAGAAACAGCTTCACCAAATGTCTTGAAGCACTGTTTCGGAGTAAACTCTACAACCTGGTAGACTTTAGTGATCTTCAACCCGTGATCAAGGTACCACTTCACTAATGGCGTTGCCAGGAGGATATTTTCACCAAACATGCTCCCGATGAGACTCCTCCGTGGTTGTGTCATGATGTTGCCTTCTTCAGCGAAGGTTTTCATGTGCTCCCCGATGTCTTCGATTGATATCTCTGTATTCCTGAAGATGGGACACATTTCAGCAAATTTGGGTTTCAGTTCTTCCGGCACGTGTATGTCGCACTCGATCACCCCGAACAAGAGGTCGTCCCGAATTGCTCGATCAATAGTCTCTGGATTCAGTCTGACAGTTCTCTCGAGGGGTCGCTGTAGCGAGTGAACAAACTGTTTGAGTTCTGGAGATGTGTCTTCCACTCGATAGTACTCACACTCTAATATCTCGTCGTAGTTATAGCCAAGGTGCTGGATGTAGGCCCTTATCTCTTTAGTGTTTTGTTTCCTCTCTTGGAAAAGTTGCCCCTCGTTGGCAGTACATTCTTTGTTGTTGGTCAGGTGGCAATCGTGGCCGTGCCAGTAACAGCCATGGAACCGGTATACGGTATTGGTCTCCTGACAAAACCCATCCACGGGTATACGCCTGACACCAACTCTCTTTTCCTTATCGTTCCAGTTATGTCTAATGTGAACGTTATCTAGATGAGCGCACCACTCTAGCCACTCAATGCTGACGGGCTTACTTTTCTCCCGTTTAAATCCAGTTTCTTCTCTGCGGCGTACAAACGGACCAGTCGGCATCTCCTGCATGATTGCCCACAGGTAGAGTGCATTGGCATCAAACCCGACAATCCGCTGACATACGTTTTCGGTCCCGCGGATCATTGTTTTCCGAGCCTCTTGGTAGCGATAGAAGATAACTGATGGTCCACCAACTTGATTGCGACGGAATGTATAGTACAGATCCTTATCGTTCTCGTTGAAGAGCGCGAATGGTTCCCCGTTTGCCATCTGAAAGAGGTACTTCAGAGTCAGGCCGGGTACGGAGATACCATCTTTGAAAACGTCGATCTGACGCTCTTTGTAAAACTGTACCATCTTGTCCAATGCCTCTAAGAAAGGAACCACGTCGAGGTTGTTGTACCACTTCAGGAAATCTTTCATGGTCTCCTTACCCTCCTGCCGCCATACCTGTTGGCAGTAAGCGTACCCCTCCGACGTGATATTTGATTTCTTCAGGGTACTGAAAAAGGACTCGTGTGGTTGGAGCTGGGTTTCATGTATGTTTTGCAGATTAATCCACTCGTACGAAAAGAAGCCTTTCTGCTGGGTGCAATCGTAGGCTTTAAGAAAAGCATCGTAACTAAACCCAGGGGCAATGAAATTAGTGATATCGAGGAACAGTAAATTCTTGGATTTGACAACCATGTACGTGTTGTTACGTTTAACAATAAACCTAAGCGGATCGTTTTCTACCAGCCAGGTGAAGAGATATTCTTTGACAAGATTGATGTCGTACGAGCCAGAGTTGAAGCCTATTATAGGAAGCTCCGCTATGTAAGCAGTCAGCTTATCCAGTATTGCTTGTAGGTAGTGTTGACGGGGTCGTGCATGTTTTTTGCGGTTTCTACTCATTTCGTCGAACTCCTTCCTCTCAGCCTCGATTCGCGAGCTAATCTGTCGAATATAGGGGGTGTATATATCTTGGAGCAGCGAGTAGCGACGTTCGGAAAGTTCTAAACGGTATGCCAGCATCTTCTGCAATAGATTCTCTGAATCTCCGTCTGATACGAAGCAGAGGGGATCTTCGTATTCGGGAACATTACTGCATACACTTACACTCAGCGGTATATGCTGCGCCTCCCATATAAGCTTGCTCCCCTGACCAGGAACTTTCTCGAAGTAGGACTCGAAATCAAACACAGCTCGATGAGGGTGATACCTGAGCTCAGCTGGGATGTGGATACCTTCATCATCAACCGTTTTCGGTCGAACGTATACACCTCCAGCGAATATGTGCTTCACGCCAACACCATCACACGAGGACTCGTGCCGGTTTAACATCCCGCGATGTTTCCGCAGCTTCAAGCATTTGTGGCACTGGTACGACTTTGTATAGGCTAGGGCCTCCACATCTTTGATGTAAGAGAAATGATCACCGCATAGATCCAAGTACATGGTTTCTTCATAGCGCTCAAGGGACCGATGTGCCAGACGGGCTACAATTGTGGTTGATGTACTGGGTAATTTGTTGTCTGTATCACTGTCTACAGTCGCCTCGACCAATCCATACACGACGATGTTCAACTTATACAGCTCTTCAGCATCGTGTAATTCAGAGAGTGATATACCTTTAAACTTCGAGATGGAGGTAGTATACATCTGGCGATACAATTCTTTGGTCTTCTTCTCCAATGCATTCACTGGGGTGCCTTTATGCAAAGCCAGACAACGGAAGAAGCAAAGGTTGTCGTCGTAGTGTACTCGCTTTCCGTTTCGTTGGAGAGAAATGACTGCCTTGTTGTTGGTGATGATCTCTCAATTTGTAGACGTAAAACATAGCGTTGGTTATCAGCTCCACGACCCATCGTGAGTCTGGTCGCGCCTGACGAACGTGTTCCAGCGGATCTCGCATCGTTAGGTGGTTTAAGAATCGGGCCAAACTTTCTCGATTGGTAATCAGTTCGGGTTCTGGAAGAAGTTTGGTGTTGTGGGAAGCGTAGTTATACTGCAATTCGCACGTTTCAACGTTCCGCAGAATGAAGCCGAATCCGACGTTAATCTTGAATGCTGTGGATTGCCTATCAAAGATCTGTTGTCCCCTCATTGTCAGTTCTTCCATAGTCGTGGTGTGCAGTCGAAAGTTGAACGTGTGTTTAACCTTACCCTTAGTTTGGGACTTCGTTCGTATATCAGACCATCGCTTCTGATACAGGTTGTTCACATCTTGTGGGTCGCAGTTTTCCATATAGCCTATTGATTCCGGCATTGATGTGTGTCCAGGGTATTTAATGGGGTCTGGCTGACATACGATACTTGTAGAAACTGCAGTGTGATATTTGAAATATGCGAATTTCCGGAAAAGTTCCTTATTAAAATTGTATTTTGTGTCCTAATTCGCTCAGTGTTTGGTTATAAATTCCGACAAATGTAACACTCTTCCCACAATATATTACTGTATCAGTGATTGAAAAAAATGTTACTAATACAATAACATCTGTCATTTATATTACGAAGGGGAACGGAGATGAACTAGGCCAGAAAGATGTCAGCAGTGAACTCTTCGACGAGCCCTCGAACAAACAGGACCTTCCCGGTGAGAATAAAAATAAAAATACCTCTGTAAAACTTGCATCGTAACAATTTCAACGATGGATCCGTAAATTATTCAGGATGATACCTGAAATTCATGCTTCAATGAGGACATATATATCGGTTTTCTATTCGCTAATCGCTGACTAGGACGCAGTGCTGAGACAAGCTGATACTCAGATGTATGCCTACTTAGCTAATGATTGCAGTCGTGATATCGCTTAGTAGTCGATAAAAGCGTGTATCGACAACAACATCTGAAATGGGGGCCAAGCTTTATCATCACCTATTATCAAACTGAAAATCAATGTACTGATATCTCAACACATCTTCTTTAGATGAGTTGCAGTATTCGACTTTTACCGCCAAAACACAGTAACTGGTTCGACTGTTCCACAACGACATTATCAGCTAAACATGTAAAACAAGCCCCGTGAGAGATCATGCTTGATATAGCACAAACATGCGTGAATTTGAACAAACGAAGCTTATATACGGTACCGTACTGATCGTTGATATCTCCACGGTCTTGCTCAAACCAAGATCAGACCCTATTACGATCCCTGCTTCGACGAAGCTAGAGTAATAGGAAAGATGGACCGTTGCATCTGCATAGATGCATAAACTCTGATCCCACTATCAAGTAGGTTTCACTTTACTAGTACTGTGTCTCGTATGTCTACTCGATAGGGTCACGTCCTTGCTTTGTATTTAATGCTAACTGTTGATATTGTGGACCTTAACTATGTACATTATTATTGTTATCATTATTATTGATATCACATTATTGTCTAAGGCAACGAATATATGCAACATCATCCTTTGTGTCTCCATTGTGTCTCACTGATCGGAAAGAAATGACCTAAAGTTATTGAAAGATTTCATATTACTATTAAATTGTTGAGTTTTGCTATTTTGTATTCGTGAGCACGACAATTATGATACTATGTTTTATATATATTGCATATGAGATATGCATATGAGAGCAATATAAAAAGAAAGAAAAAAGAAAAAACAATATTGCAGCTGTTAATTGTTGTTGTTGTTGTTATTGTTCTTCGAGTTTTCAACTAAGATTTAGCCCGTGTTTCAAATGAGAGAGAGCTTTGTTTGTGCATCTGTGCCGGAAGGCCTGGTTCCAGATGAAATGAATAATATTTCAATTGTATCTTTTTTTCGAAGAGACCGGAATCCCAAGAGTGGCCAGGTCGTCTAATCCGAACATGGCTGGTGGATCTGTGTACGTCAGGTGGGGACACACAGAGTGTCCTGACTACTCAACTTTGATATACCCCGGTACGTGAATAATTGATAACTAATTTATATTGTAAAATGACTGATTTGAATATACCAGTGATGATACTTGTTGAAGGTAGCAGAGAAGTAAAAACATCATGGATTGTCCACTTCGTGCCCGTTGCTTTGAGGGCGACCAACGCCTTCCGACTGCGACTGCATGAGACGATATTGGTTCTTCAACTTCTGCTTTTCCCTGCCACAGCCTGAGTGAGAACGGTTTCTAGCACTCAAACACTTGTCTAAACATTCCATTTCGACTGGATATATAAATAATGGAGTGGGGGGATTGTAAAAGTATCTCTAAACTGATATATTGAGAATTCCTGCGAATGAGTTCTGGATGATATATTATACCTACGACATAGACACACATCAATTATGTGAATGAATCTGGTTTTGTACGTACTGATGCAATGGATCGAGACAACGAGACTTATGGTTATGGGTATCTGCTAAAATCATGGTTTCTGGCCTGGACTTAGTGACTGTGGGTTCTTCCGTGGATGCTCAGGCCAATCCATTTGAACGTACTGTGTCAGGACCTAAATAGATTACATTGGTGGGTCTTTGGATAGAGCGGTGACTGCAGTGTTATAAGTGGCTCAGTGGCATGGTATCATCTCCGTGTTATGAATACCATCTCTATGGAAACGAGTCCATGTACAGAGTCATACAGTGATTGATTAGAAACACATGGGAAAAATAACCTGGGGTGAATTTGAAAAGCCTGCCGAATTCCTCGTGCGTACTGCATAGAGCAGTGTATCGTGTACATGCGATGCATGGGCCTTTTATGTGTACAATAACACTGTATACGTGTATGTAGTGCATGGCACAGTCTTTGTGTACTGAGCAAAGTGTGTGTGTACTAAGCACAGTATGTGCGCAGCAGGGGCGCGCATTGACATTACATATAGTGAATGTGGTATGTGACAACATATAGTGTTTTCTTCTTTCTATATCTTGGTCAAATAATCCAGGAATTGTCCGAAATTTGATCCAATGGAACAGGATATTATATTAGTCATTATTTTTCACAGATTTATGAATCGTCTTGGAGGTTTTTGGAGGAAGTTATTACACCAGCCTTTCATGTCATTCATGACAGCTATATTGTGAGAATTCCTAGAATTAAGAATAAAACGGAAAAAGGAAGACAACTGTATCCACTCATGCAAACTCTCATTAAAGTCACCCAAGTTTCATTCGAAACACATATGCACCCATTAGTCATTCAGAAAGGAAAAATAATCAGCATGACGACGGGTGGGGATTCGCTGCAGGGAATGTGTGGGGTTTCGGTTTGTAGGAAAACAATTTTGGCCCACGGGATAATTTCCCATGCCGCAAGAAATTTTCCGATGTCATAATTCCTGTAATGGAACTTGCCGTAAGTGGGATGGAATCCCGAAGAAAAATTTTCTCGAGGAAATCTATGGGTGCGCGCGACTAAAGTGAGTGAGGTCGTCCGGAGGAATAATGAATTAGTGCTACAGATGTCATGTGAGGTGAAATTTTCAGATCGCATTTTCATTCTGTAAATGGAGTCGGAGAACAGTATAGTGGAGTTTGTAGATGTTTGTGCATATGTGATTAGGTGGAGGCTCTTGGATGTGACAGCAACTTCAGTAGTATTACACTTCATCTGATTTCCTGCCTGATTTCAGGTGTGGCGGCTGGATCCCACTATGTTTCAGCTGGAGGTGGCACTAACACCCTCTGTCTACCTTACTGCCTTACGACCCGGTATATGATTCACCTGTTGCGGGTGTGGGAGATTCAAGAGCAGCCCTCTACGCGGTAGAGTATTATATCACTGGCTTCCCGCTGCTGGGAGACCGAACGTGGCACGATGTACCATGTGCTGTGTGTAAGGCCCCCTCCAGATTCACTCAGCTGATGGTCCCAGGGAAGAACCTCTGCCCCTCCGACGACTGGACCCTGGAGTATGGAGGCTACCTTATGACAGCGAGGACATCTGGCTCATATCAGGGATCGAATTTCCTCTGTGTTGATCGTGCCATGCGTACAGTAACGAGGACCAATAGTAACGCGCCCTACCGGGGTTTGCTCGACTTAGTGGAGAGCAGATGCTCCTCCAGTGGGGGCGGGCTACCATGTACTCCGTACATAGATGGTTACGGACTGACATGTGCAGTCTGTACTCAATAAATGGCAGTATCTTGTTTTTTTTCAAGTATCTCTCGTAACTGAATGGAATATCCCTTTCAAGTAAATTGGGTACATCAATTTCATTGACGTTGGGTTTTTGTGATTTTTGATGATCCTCTGGCCCTTGCGTGAACTGGGTGGACATGGTTCCTATTGAAATATTCTCGCCAAGCTATTTGCAAAAGCGAAAAATACTTGTTTGGAACTCGTGCACCTTTATTCCTAGTACTACAAGTGTAAAGGTCTTCCTATGATTTCCATACAGTTATTTTCTTCGCTAATCTGACAATAGATAAACTCGAGCAGTAATCTTATTAACTACTAAATAATGAAATAAACATACCTTTCGAAACTAAATAGTGTGTTCTTATCATTTAACAACAGCTGTAACAACGGATCGGAACAAGAGAGTTCCTGATCCTCGGTTGAGAAAACAATGTAATTCTCTAGTCCTCGGTTGGGAGAATAAGGGAATTCCCTGGTCCTTCGGTTGAGAGGACAATGGAATTCTCTGGTCCCCGGTTGGTAGAACTGGAACAATAAATCTATCAGGTCCTCAGTTGACACACGATATGAGGAAGGCTGTGTGTATGTGTATATGTGTGCGTGTGCATGTGCGTGTGTGTATCAGCACCACAAAACAAATCATGAACATATTACTACAACGAACAGTGCCTAAATATGGCAAATAGCAAGATATGCACAACTCACTCGTCTTTCATCACTATATCCGGTAATTTGACGTTCACTTTCCAATTGCGCCAACAAATCGAAGTATGTGGAAATTGGGGGAGATTTTCCTCATCAGGGGGTAATAATGAGTTTTCCAGCGATTCCCAAAATATTGAAGGATTGCCATGCTCAACCGATTCTAAACTTATCAGCGACCAAGAATGCAACTCTACGTATTGATTCCTTACCATGTTTATTTGTTGTCGACCCTGAATTTAAAATGTAACTTGGTGTCTGGTACTCTAGTACGTGTCTCACTGGAATGTTGGCGCTTCATGGAGTGGTGACGGGTCAAGAGAACATTTGGTAAACACTGTTAGTCTGTTGCTGATCAGCATTATTCCGATTTTACACTCTTTCTTTCAGATAACATGATGAGGGGAAGAGGGGGGGGGGGGGATTACAATAAAAACATATATAACCCACATCACCCAACATCAATTCTTCCGAAGTAGTGTTA
>JAUOBX010387114.1:0-10705 GCA_032360705.1 Eupentacta quinquesemita
GCTCCGCTCAGATGGTATTCTGGTGCCCCCTCAGGAAAAGCTCGTCCCCCCCCCCCCCCTGCGCAGGTCCTTTTTGGTTTTATTCTGATTTCACTATCACCTGAATGATGCACAATAGTAACAGTTTTGCTTTCTATTCACTACATACTGACCACAATTTGGCGCCGACCTTGGCATGACAAAGATCGGCGGTTTGGTCAGAAGGTTTGAGTCGGGTGGGTGGGAAGCATGGACTCTTTTTCAGAAAGTTACTGTGTGTTCCCTCATCACAGTATAGTGCTGAACAGGAGGCAATAAAATAACTAACGTACCACATATCAATGTTCCATGTCTCTCTCTTATATAGGACTAACTCTTACAATTTCACATAATTTTGGTATTCCTCGAAATTAATATATCATCGACACTGGGTGCCTTCTTCGTACTAAACGAATAAGTTCGCCAGATCATTTGGTATTTTGCAATGAATATTACACATCTATTGGAAGAAAAAATGGTTTTATAAAATTATTTCACCCCTCCATAGTTGTTTTACTACAGTAGTCTTGCCAGCACTGCAGTGAACGCTTTTTATAGTGATCTATTGTGGAATTATGGCTTCCTACAAACCTGCATGTGTGCACAACGACCACGCAGTAAATCAAATGCGCGCGCGAAAAACAACCGAGGTCTAAGTTCATTGAACAACTCCATTATTTTATTCCGCGAGAAGTCGACGACATCGGTTGAAGTCGTGCTGCTCCCGTTGAGGTAGCGATTCTCACATCGCCCTCACGCAACAGAAGAGTTGAAAAGTTGGAAGTCAGAATGCGTCCTCCTCAGAGGTAATTTGATATTTTCAGCATGGCCCGATTGGATTTGATGATCATTGCAGTCGACCATATAGCCAGTTTCAGGGTGTTCCGGCTATTAGGCGAGATGATGTGTATATAACATATTGCTTCAACTAATACGCTGACAATGCATGTCCTAATAATCTGACGTATGTGAGGTTGATGCTCAACTATTCCTTGGTAGAATTTTCGTCCGAATATTCCGCATTTGCTTCTTTTCTTCTGAATTGAAAAACTATGATTGAACTCCTGCAATGCGTGAAGCGAAGCACGCGTAGAGAGAACCCAAGACACACCTATAGTCGCATGGTCAAGTATGTAAGATAATGTAGCCATACAAAGATCCAACCTGTAGTCTGGGCTGCCCGAAAGAGTGCATCTGGATGATTCAGGTACACAGCAGACAATCCAAGCAATTTTCCCCTTACTTTCCTGTCTCCGCAAAAAATTGCTGTATTTTTCATTGGGTGAATTTTCGTAATTTTTTTGCCCCACTTTCCCACCTCCGAAGACTGTGCCTAAGATCAAGAAGGTACGAAATGATTCTTTGTCATATGAAAATATCTCTTTTTACATAATGGTCTATTAATAGCTGGATTCAAGTGACCACAACTCCTGCTAATTCCGAGAATAAAGATGTGCCTGCTGGACATATAAGCAGGGGCAATGATGAATATCGCTATTGATCAGACGCTAGCGGGTGCATACAAAACGGAGTATGGCGAGTAGGCAGAAACCTCACAACGTGAAGAAACTTGGGAGAGAGGAACCGAGGTGCTGAAGATATGAATCAGAGCATCTGATAGAAAATATAATTGTATTTTCTGAAATATCCATGGGTGGTAATGTTTACCCTGATATTGCTGAGTTTACCAGCATACACGGACTATTAGGATAATGAATCTTAAGTTAGTCATTACAATATTTAGGAGCATTCACCTATAGATAGTCCTATTTAGGCAGTGAAATTAGTTAAGTTGGCAATGAAAAAATGAAAATGGAGAAAGACACCTCTCCCCCGGCCGCCTCAGTTGAATCTGAGACAATGAAACCGGTTTGGCTCCTGGAACATCCTCTCGCTCCATGTGTGCTACCATTAGAGCTCGATAGGAAGCTTCAGTGTTGCAGGTATGAGGTACGTCATCCCGGGCACTGGTAAAATCAGTGTAGCTATACATACTATTGGCCTGGTCGTGGGGATGGTCGTCGTACGCAGGGGGTAGCTTTTGGTAACCACCTTGTAGCCAAACATTCAATTAGAATATTTCCAAGAAGAATCTCCGCCTTGCCTTCCTGGACAGAAATAGGTGAGGATGGTGATCACAAGTTAGGAAACACGAGAGAAGTGGACAAAATAGGTGGACGAGTCATGCATATTATGTTAACACTAGTACAAAAATTGACAGCCAGTTCGCACACATTTTCTCTGGCTCATCTGCCCGTTTGAAACATTTTTACATTCCTACTAGGCCACACCCCTCTGAAATATATTTCCTCTGGCTTTTATGCCACCCCGGGAACACTTAACAATTGATATAGGCAGTGTCATGCACGTAGGCCTATAAGAGATCACTCAGTGGCGTTTGCTATTCGTGAGCCACCTCCTAGTAATTGCGACAGTAGTGACAGTAAATCAGTTAATACCTAGCTAAGAATAAGACACAAACAATGTATATATCTCTCATATTTGGTAGGCTCATGGGTCGAACAATACAAGGTGGGTGGACCGACATTTCATTCATTACCTAATCCCCAAGTAGCCGCATGTGACGAAAATGTGACGAACTTGAAAAAGATAACGTCACATCCAATTGACTAATAAGTGATATCAAATGGGAGTCCCAAGTGGTGGATTATTTCGCATGAGCATGAGCATGGCCTGGTCCTACCCAGGCTTCATTGGGAATCTGTGAAGAAATTCAGTAGCCTTCATTCGGCGCTGAGTTAGCTCCTGTCACCCACTCTCTGGGATTGTCGAAGTATGTAACGCTTCTCATGATCAGGGCATCAGAGCATGTCACCGACGTGAGAAGGCGCTATAAACGAAAGAGATCATTATTTGTATTATTATCAAATGTCCAAAACTCAAAGTGCGTATACACCTCGTTCACCAATCTGTCAAGAAATCAGACAGATGAGAGAAATGATACCTGAACTACCCTCATGGTGAAATGGGTCAATAACTTTACACTATTTATCATACGAAACCGCATGCAACAAACTGTCAAGGAGAGGATGCGAAAATGTGATGTTGGAATATTCCAATAAAATGGAGTGAAGCGAAGATATAATACTGACGTTGAAGTCGTTAACTTATCAGTCGTGCATTTTAATCGAGCCATTTCTCAAACATTTCTCTATAGTTTGTCAACTACCATTGCGAACCCCACCTAATGCACTAATCGAAACAGGGGATATTAATACATGGGTAAAATAATTGAATTACAATGATAACGGATTAAATCGCAACCTGCACAATAGTGATACATTCCTATATAGCTGGAATGTCAATCAGGCGATGGCTATTGTATCATAGTATGAGTGATATTCAAAAGAAAAACAAAAACCGCAAAGGATGGTACGCTGAACTGTTAAATGACAAACTCCAAATAATAGGCCTCACAGACTGTATCTCAACTGAGGAAAAAATTATATTATCTACCCAATCAACATTCTACTCACAGACAAAAGATAGTGTTTTCGTTTCGAAGTTACCCTCTATCCTCCAAGAGGTGCCCATACGTCAATAAAAGTTGCACTGTCAATTAGGTTAGGCCTTTCCTCAAACTCGATGTCACTTGACAGTTTGGGGATCGTCCTGTCAAAACTAACCTTTAAAGACAATCAGAAGCTTATAGGAAGTACTGGAAGAGAGGAATTAGCCTCACCTGCTTTTTCAATTCCCACACAGATCGTGCACTCAAAATAGAGTATACAAAGTAAGTGAAGTTATTCGAGTATGCTCTTCATGAATTGTTCATGTATACACCGTGGATTTTCCTGTCATGTTAGCTGATATTTTGCAACCCAATGATGTTCATTCATTTCAGGAAATATCCAATATAATGACTCTATGCTATAAATTCCCCTATACACATTTCATAGTGATTTATCACAAACTGATGGCTTCATAGTGGGCCTTCTATATGGAATTCTCTTCCGCCAAAAACGAGCAGTATCGAGGACCCATCTAAATTCAAATCCACTGTTAAGACTGATCATTTCAAATTGGCTTTCAGTCAATATTCGTAGGTGTTTGTACAGCGCAGATGAGTATCTTTTTATTTTTGCGCTTCATTAGTTCTTCAATAATAATAACAATAATAATGTACACAACAACGTTGCAATAAATCAGTTGTGGGCGTAGCAAACTGGTTTATCCCATCTGTAGTTTGTTGAACACGTTCAATATTATTTTTTGGCGGAGGCCTGTTTGGTGCTCCATTTGCAGGTTATTCCATATGTTCATTTCAGAGTTCTGTCCTAATGACATCGGTGAAGGTCGACAGATTTTCAATCAGGGGGCTGTGGTATTAGTTCACTGGCGGGTGTAATCATTTGCAGGGCTGGCTTGAATGCCTCAACTTTTATAATCCAGAGAGAAAAAGTGCACCCTAACATAGTGTTTCTCATTAAAGAATGACACATGAACACAATACGAATCATCGCGGGTAGTACTCCCGCATGGGTGTCCACATGTGGTGGTTGGAGCCTCTCCCCAACCCACCCAAAACTAGAGTAACCCTCAGAATGTGTTTTGGTATGTGAGAATGGTAGCTTCAGTATAGGACAAACGTTCAGCCAATGCGTAGTGCTGAACAATATATCGTTATTGCTCAACGCTACCCCAGGATCACATTTCGGTCAATGCGTACTTCTGAACAATATTTTCGGTTAACGAGAAAAGCTAACCAATGTTCAAATTTCAGCCAATGTGTACATAGGGCACCGTCACAGCAGGTGTAGACATTCGCACCTGTCGTGTAGATATCTTCTACACATTACTGATGTGAACCTCAACACCAGGTGTGTATAATTATGCACATCACCGGTGTAACTGACACGACAAAGCGGAAGGAGTGACACCTGCTGGATAGGTTGGTAGATTTTGATCTGATTATGAGTATGAGTCCGTTTTATATTCAGTATCCATGTTTTTGTGAATAGTTATTGTTTTCTGCAACTATTTGTACTTGTTCGTTTCGTTGGACTTTGTTTTCTGTATAATTATTTTATTTTGATATTCAGTGTATTTCCATTGACGGATAACAAAGATAATTCATTAGCAGATGACTGCACGTTCTGTTGTGCGTAACAAGTTCTGTGGTGTTACAAGTTCTGAGGCCTGAGGCATGGATTGAGCGCATTTTTATGGTCATTGCGGTCAGTCATCAAAGGAAGTTGGTCACGAGCGAGCAGTTTACGACTGATTTACGATCAGATGTCGTGGCTTGCGGTAAATACCACCTGCGGTTTTTTGGCTTTTCCTCCTTCGACTTCCCTCTCTGCAGCGTCTAGGCATGCATGTTTTCATTCATTCTATGACTGTAGTTAATGGATAATACAGCAGAGAGTGTATAGGAACAACATTTACCGTCCAACCTCCCCCATTGGTACTCATCACGCAGGATACGTCGAATGCTTCCCCAGGCCAGTTCGTCGGCTTGATGCGATAGATACCATCATCCGTTTTACCATTGGTGAAGGCGTCGTAGCAGTCAGTATATATTGGATCGCACGACTGCCCATCACCTTGGAAACCCTCATCGCACTGGCAGTTGCCGACACCATCCTGTACTATGCAGTGAGCGTTAGACCCACAAAATCGTACATCGACGACAAGCTCCCCGTTGACACAGGTGATCTCTTTACATTCATCTTTAGCGCACGTCTGACCATTCTATAAGGAAGAATATGACGGGTGGTATGTTAGGCAGTGCTATACTGAATCAACCTAGAAAAAACATATAGTTGTTAATTATGTGACTTCTTATAACCTAGACAAGGTCAGCAATCCTGCTGTGTCTTCACTAGAACATATATGACAAACTTAGTTATTAGCTGCGGCTGAGCAGCTCAAGCAGTCATCATGTCTCTTTGCTCGACCGTACGTCCGTTCGTCACGTTCGCGAATAACTTTGAACCGTACATGCGATTGACACAAAACTTTGCACATATGTCCGCCTCTCAGAAATCTCGGATGAGTTCGATAGTGGGCGTCGCCGCACTGCTCTAATAGCGGTAATCTTGGACTTCGACGCAACTGATTTCATCGCAGATCTACGCGTTTTGGAACGTAACGATCGTTCTGGGACCGACTTTCATGTTCGCAACACATAACCCTACCCAGCGGCCATTTTGAATTGCTTCGACGGAACCAATTCAAGTGCAGATTGACGCGTTTCGGAACGTAGCGACCGTTTTGAGACCAACTGTCATTTTCGCACTATAAGACCCCACCGGCGGCCATTTTGAATTTGCGACGAAAATAATTTTATCGCAGATCTACGCGTTTCGGAACGAGGCGATCGTTCTGAGACCAACTTTAATGGTTCACTATTATTTTGAGTCATCGTCTATATGGTTGGGGTTATGACTCAGAATGTATTTTAACTATGTCACCAATAATAGCAGGGTATGTTATGCATGAGGCCAACAGTCATTAGATCCCATGTCGATACTCTACCAGGTTATTTGTTGAAGTCTAACATCTAGCTTGGGGTACACGTATACATATCTCTTAATTATGAAGAAGATAGCCTAAATTTCAGTGCCACTCTGTTTTCCAGAGTTATTTCAATAGTAGCGCCAATCACTCATGTTCCCGGTGCCGCCAGGAACTTTAGGCGTTATCGCGATAACTCTTTCCGTTTTGTTCGATCTACTTAAAACGTGGTCCGCATGTTCGTCCTGATAAAATTTAGAATGGGTTCCATGAGTGGGCGTTGCTATTGGAATTATGTAATACATATGACAATTTTACGTATACTAAGTATGAGGTACTGGACTTGATTGTTATTGGCTATAACGTTTACAAATACAAAAACTTCTTCCTGAACTTGTGAAAAGTAGGAATCAGATAATCAGGAATCAGATTGTGGGTCCGATCCCTGTATATGGCCGACTTGCTAATCTATTAGTTAAACTTACATATCTAGCACGAAGTGTCGTACCTTTTCTTCGCCAGTTAACGGTGAACACACAAACATCCATACACACATAGACACACATATTATTGTATGAATTTCTTTGCTTTTGCCCATAGGCTACTAAGGAATTGATCGGTGTCTCGATAACACTTGACCGATGCCTTGACTTGAAAAATGAATGATTCGTGATATGACTTGCCGTTTAATGAGTTTCGTTTTGTTCCGAGTCGTTTATTTACGACCATTAATACAACAATATACCTACATGCAATAATCTATAGCATCTTCAGACATTGAATATATCGTCAAAAAATATTGAAAGTGGATTAATTGGATATGCATGTGGCAGGACCAGAAGTAAGCTGAACTTATCGAGTCTGGCCCTCTAAAGCAGTTACAAACAAAAGTTACACTGCAGAACAAACTAGACAGAAAACTTGTGATAAATATAGAGGAAGCGATGTAGAAAATAGAAAGAGGGGCCTTATGCAAACTAGTATATTTATACGTCTGAGAGAAGATTAACATAATTATACAGGTTCATGGATTGATTTCGGTATCACCAACAAGTTGGCGCTTGAACTTTCATTGAAAACTAGTTGATGTGGGCGTAATTTTAGGTCACGAGCTAAGCTATTCCATAGGTGTACATCCGTGTATCGTATTTGGTTGGTGTATCGTAATGTTCTGAAATACGTGTGAACGAGGCAATATCGGATACGGTATTAACATTTATGGAATTGAGAGTTACTCGCATGAGTCTCTAAAAACCTCTGGTAGAAATTCTATGTAGAATTTGTACATGAATGTACCAAGCTGATATGAATATAAAATGTCCGACGTTAGAATGCGTAACTCCTAAAATAATAGATGCATGTACTACTTTTGTATGACACATTACTTATGTTCCGGATGACACGCTTCTGGAGTCGACACAATTCATCAATGATGGTTTTACTAGCATGTCCTCACACCAAAATACAATAGCTAAGTTGCGGAAATATAAGAGAATTATAAAAAATAGCAAGGGGCCTTGGTTTAATACATTCTTTAGTCAGTAAATCACACCGTGTGTACGTGATATTTTGCTACCGACCTCATTAATATGTTTCTTCCATTTCATCTATAGTAATTCCTAGCAAAACAGTGGAGGCAAATGTTTTGATTTCCTACACATTCAAAACAATTGATATATTGTTTGTATCTGTCATTACTTGGAGAAATGTGACATTGCAACAACTCTGGCTATCTGTCAATACTTCCATGATTAAGCCCATCTTGGTTTCTCATAAGTGCAGAGGGTACCATGGGTATGGTATGACTGGTAGTAATTGAACGCTGGGATTTCCTCATGTGGTTTGGTATCATCTTGTTAAATATATACACAGGCGCACGGAGAGCTAGCTAGCTGAAATCAACAGTGCAGGGTATGATATGTCATGTGCTCGTATGTAATGCGCTGGATCGTAATGCGCACGTGTTCATGTATTGACGTCATGAACAGAAGCTGCCGGCTGGCCAATGTTTGGATGCTTGGATGCTAAACACACACATGAGTAGGTATGGTATATGGCCAGGGTTGCACTCAGTTCCCGTTAGAATCGGGAAGGAAGCCGAAGAAATGCGGCGTGGGCGTGGCCTGCGTTGAAATCTGTCGTTCTCGCAACTGGGCTTCAAAAGTGTGTTTTACAAACTGGCGGATTGGTTAGATAGGGCGAGAAGGGCTGTCTGCGGCTTTCATGATGTCATCTCATACTTTTGTCGTCGCCGGGGTCTCCCAATGATAAATTTTCAATTTGTTAAAACAGTTTTAGGATCTGTTATCATGCCGCTCATTTGCCGCCAAAGTGCAAGGATGTATCAATTTGGTCACAAGTTATAAGAAAAATATGTTTTCCCGATCAACTACATAATTATGCCAGTGATTTTCATGCCTACAGATATTCTTTATCTGGGGGAATTCGAAGAAATTGGACGCTCCGCGCCAGCGTAGGGTGGGTCAGTTTTTTCCATGTCACATGGAGCTAGAACATTTTTATGATAAACAGAGGAGATCCAAAACCGAATATTCCCGTTCACGTCAATCTTGCCAGCCTAGAGCATGTGTGGCCACTCTGTGAAACAAAATGACGGAATGAAAAGACAATTACAACGACCGACTGACCCGAAAAATCAACCAATTGTGAATTGTGTACTTACCGGAATCACGCCGCAACCTTCCTTGTAGCATCCGCAGTCCTCCTGTCTCACACAGTTGGACCCATCCATCAGGTAGTTGGTAGGACATACGCAGGTGGGTACATCGGCAGAGCAGTCATTGTCACAATTCTCGGTACCGCTGGGATCCGCGCAAGTAGCATAACATTGATTACATGTGCTACTGGGAATCATGTTACGAGGGCAACACATACAGGACCCACAGGTATTCGGTTCTGGAAAGATCAAACAAACAGAACCATTTTAATTAGCGCTGTTTGTGCGCACTGGATACATGGTGTTTACTCATCGACTGAACATTCTGTATAGTATTGATCGCCTTCTGTTTATTGCTAAGGTCCGGGGTTCGTTGGGGTGCTCGTTAGGGATTAGAGTTAGTGTTAGGAAATAATTATGGGAAATTATCAGTCGAAATCGAAAGTGAGCATGAATATCATCGTTTAAACTATTTCAAATATTCTCACGACTAAGTGTTAAATAGTGTAGAACCCATCATGAATGATGAATGGAGTTAAATTAACATCATACAGTAATCAGTCCTTAGGGGACATTTTCCACGGGCTTGGTCGTTCTCAGTGATATGTTTTTTATTTTGTTATATATTCAGCTATGACAGTATATGCGTATATGTGCGTTGAACCTGGCTTTTTTCAGGCGATAACCCATCCACTTGGATGGATGAAGCTCACAGGCTGAATAATTGTATGTAGCTGTGTTGTGGGGAGTACAAGATCCGTATTGCTCTTGATGTAGACTGATGTCTTTTCGGGGGGAAGAATGACAATTGTTAAGAATCGATATTTCAACCAATTTGAACTTGTTAACACAATAATTCGTCCCCACTTGAATGAATGAAGCTCATACTTGACATGTGTGCATTATGAGTACATGATCCATATTGTACGGATCGTTTGGGATCGGGTCAGAGGTCGAAGTTTGAACATATGCGTAGCAGCATCAATGCTTGGTCTGAACAGGCAGTCATTTGATAGCTCTGACATGAGCAGTTTACTGGTGTAGACAGGGGTCACTTGTGGAAGATGACTGGGAACAATATGCATCATGCAATCGTCATGATGGGGAACATTCGTACCAAGTTTGAGCTTGATCCATTCAGGTGGGGATAAGTTTTCATGTTAATAAGTCAAAATTGGCCCATATGATAACAATATCGGGGAACAGTGATTGTTTTTAGCATCTTCTACACTATTAAGAATTGCAACGATAATAAAATGGAACGAGGCAGGCAGAAACAAATTACAGGACTGGTTTGATCAAAGAATCAGGCAAACTGTTTGAAGATGCATAACTTCACTTCCTGTCAGTGAGTGAGTGATTTCGCTATTATTCTTCCTCGTCATATACAGTTATTGTTTGCAACGTTGGACTAACTTCGAACTCAGTTCCGCGATGACACCATCCAACCTGTATGTAAAGCTCACTATGGATACTCACATCAACATGTTCTGTTCCGCTCATATGGCACTCTATACGATAGGCCAAATA
>JAUOBX010387225.1:0-10705 GCA_032360705.1 Eupentacta quinquesemita
AGGTGTTGGATGCATCATTGCTGTTAACTTAGTTGTGTTAGCATGTTCACTACAATGCTTTTGTGTTGTTATGAGTGGAATAGCCGAGATATTTGCTGGCAAAATATAAGTGAAGGACTCGGACAAGGACTCGGACCGAGTCCTTTGGTCCGAGTCCGAGTCCGAGACCAAGTCCCTAGCATCGGAGTCCGAGACCGAGTCCTTCAAAATCGGTCTCGAGACTGGGACCGGTCTCGAGTCCTCCATTACTGCCTCTCAACGACCAGACCTTGTATAGGTTCTCTGCCCAGATAGTATCTGATGAAAAAAGTTTGCTTTCACCTCGTTCTACTCAAAACAGTCTGCCCTGAAGCAGGAAGATGGCGATCTCGACATTCCAGACAACCAGAAGGCGAACCTTCGCAAGGGTAGGCGGAGCCTGGACGTCACCAACCAGAGGAAGAGCATGAGGGCGGGGGGACTAAAGCCGACGGCTGAGTACAGCGATGCCCAGAAGAGGCTCTCTCTGGACAGCCGGACCGAGACCGTGCTGCCGGTGGAGAATGGAGGGGAGGAGGGCCCAATGGCTTCACAGAGGAGGAGAAGGGAGAAAAGGTTAGTGCTGAAGGGGGAGGGGGAGGTGAGGTGGGGAGGGAGATTTGGGAGGGTGGGGGGAGACTGAAGTTGATGGCAGAGTATGGCTATGCCCAGAAGAGGCTCTATCTGGACATCGGGACTGAGACCGTGCCGTCCAAAGTGAATGGAGGGGAGGGCCCATATTAACCTCACAGAAGAGGCGAAGGGAGGAAAGGTGAGTCTAGCTGATACAGCTGAGAGTGAGGGCGTAGGGGAGGGACAGTAGGGTGGATAGGAGGAAGAGGGGGGACTGAAGCTGACGGCAGAGTACAGCGATGCCCAGAAGAGGCTCACTCAGGACAGCCAGATTGAGACCGTGCTGGTAGGGAATGGAAGGAGGGGCCCACTAGCCTCACAGGGTAGGGGAAGGAAGAAAAGGTGAGTCTGGCTGCCAGATCTTAATGTGGTGGGAGTGGGTGGGGAAGGCGAGGCAGAGTACAGCAATGCCTAGAAGAGGCTCTCCTCCGGCAGCCAGTCTGAAACAGCGCTGCCGGTAGGGAATGAAGGGGAGGGCCCACTGGACTCACAGAGGAGGAAAAGGGAGAAATGGTGAGTCCAACTTCTAGATAGGGACAGGAGAGAGAATGTGGTCGGGGAGTCAAGGGTTGGAGCTGACGTCTGCATACAGTGACGCCCCAAAAAGACTCGCACTGGACAGCTGGACCGAGACCGTGCTGTCGGTGGAGGATGGAGAGGAGTGCCGACTGGCTCACAGAGGAGGATAAGAGAGAAGAGATGAGTATAGCTTCTAGAGCTTCTCAAGGTGGTTAGAGAGGTACCACTGCTGCTCCTATGGGTGCCTTTAGGGACGCACTATGCATCTCAGGTTCTCAAGAGTGCTAATCAACTGGTAATATGATTAGCAAAGTGCTGTGCTAATCCAGTTGGAGTATCCCCTGATCCTGCTTCTCAAGGTGGTTACGCAAATCTTGTTTGCCAGCCAGAGAGGTCCAACTGCTGATCCTATGGTTGCCTTTAGTGATGCCCTATACATTTCAGGTTCTCAAAAATACTAATCAACCGGTAATATGATGAGCAAAGTGCTGTGCTAATCCAGGCAAATTATCCCCTGATCCAGGGGTAGCAGTGGCTCTTGAATGAAAGTGGTCCATTACTGCAATTTTTTTTATGGAATGGACAACACGCCAAGATCAACAATGATTATAGGGCAGTTATCATGAATTTGGGGCCCTTTAGGTGTTGCAAACACCTCCTTCCTTGTGGAAGGGGTCCAAACTGCCAAGAAAGAGGTCATGGACCCTCAGACCCCTTAAACCAGTACCCCTGCCCTGATCCCGGTATTGCTCATGCTATAATTGTAAAATATCTCGACCAAATATGTAATCTCACTCCTTGATTTACTCGCAGGCGTAGCCGTCACAGTCTCAGTAGGGGGGACTCGGTGGAGGAGTCT
Organism: Eupentacta quinquesemita; assembly: GCA_032360705.1. NCBI lineage: Eukaryota > Metazoa > Echinodermata > Holothuroidea > Dendrochirotida > Sclerodactylidae > Eupentacta > Eupentacta quinquesemita. The sequence goes on from JAUOBX010387225.1 coordinate 2,030, forward strand.
GAGACTGCCGCCCCACCCCTCAAAATACAGAGGGACCCCCAGGTGGAAGAAGAGGCCCACCTACCAGCCAACTCAACAAGTGGTAAGTGTCCTGCCAATAAACGCTGGAGCTCTTAAATTTAGAGGGGCCTCATGCCATAGGTGAATCTTCCGGGTAACATCTTACTTCATGCAACAAAATTGGTTGTAGTCATTTCCTGTTGCTATCGAACACCACTCATCTCCCTGAAAAAAAAGTTATTCTCCTAGAGAGAAAACCTGAATACAATGGTTACAATGTCCACTAATAGATGTTGGAGGAGGCTGTATTTTCCTGCTAGCCATTTACCTCAGATAAAGATGAGCTTGAGAGAACACGCAGCCACACTTTCTATTGATATCAAACATCAGGTTTCCTCTCTCAGTCTGTTGCGAAGAAACAAGTTCCTTACTGTGCCGGTTTCCTACATGGCCAAATTTGTTTCCTTCAATTCATGCAATACTGCTTTGAACAGAAAACTTAGGCATGCAATTATATTTGTTTGATCATTCGTTCATTTGGACCAATGGTAAATCATACATGCCAACCTGTGTCCAAATATTGAGTTTTGTACATGCATTGGTACCTCAGCCTGTAGACAGAGTAAAAAATGTCTAATTGATTAGGTCTGTAATTACCCAAAATTACCCAATATTTCATTATTAACTGAAAATTTCACTGATAGCTGAAGATTCTACTCTTCCAAACTCACTCTTTTTTTTGCAAATTAAAGCACTTTACCTGTTTAATCTTTTATTCTGTGCCTGTAACACCAGATTAGCAAGTTCTTTTCCGCTCATATCCTGATAACTTTGAAAGCTATTGCAACTTCCCTGCTCGCATATCCTGAGATTCACATGCTCCATTCACTTCAGCGAGCTAACAAGAGTATGAAATGATAATGTAGAATAGCCTCATCTTTGAGACTGCCTAGCATGATGGAATTACGTTAACAGGCCTATCAGAGCGAGAAGGACACTGTCATGCGATGCACGTTGAGAGCTCTTTTCTGTGCTTATGAAAGACTGACCCAAAGCATGCCGTTCAGCTAAGCTTGCAGAGTAGGAGCCGTATTTGCAGGATATGACTATCTGTAGGTACAGAATGTGAAATTGTTTGTATAATGCCCAAATCAAATGACAATTGCTGAACTAATCAAGAACCACATGATTGAGAATTATGATGTGTCCCAGATTTTGATGGATCATATCACAATTTTAGATGTTGGACGATCAAATAACACAGCGCTTGTAACAAAATAACATCACTTAGCAACTGATGTTGAGTTGACTTCTGGTCAGCAGTCTTGGAATCCCCAGATGACATTCAAATAGCTGTCAATGGCTCTGTCATTGTCAGATCCTCTGATGAACGTGTCCGACTTTGATGACAAAAAATGTTATCAGTACCTGATTTTGATAGAACAGGTCACCATTGTGGATGTTGGACTTTGAGTAACACAGCACTAGTAACACAATAACATCTCCTTATCAACTGTTGATGAGTTGATATCTCGTCGGCAGCCTTGACATTTCTGGATGACCTTTAGAAGCTGCCAAGGGTTCAGTCGCTGTCAGATCTTTTAATGAGCACATCACAAATTTCCAAAGAGATTCTAGTTTCTTTCGAGATAATATGAGAACCTTGTGGGAGGAATGTAGCGCACTGAAATGACTGAGTGTAACAAATTTCTTATAATGTGCTAATTAAGTCGCAATTGGTGGAATAACTGATGATTGCATAATTTGAAATGATGACATGTCTCCAATTTTGTGCTCTGAAAATGGTGTTGGTCAATAAAATAACACACAGCTAGTAAAATAATATCATCTCCTTACCAACTGTCGATATTCTAGTCAGCCGCCTTGAAATATCGGGATGACCTTTCAAAGCTGCCAAGGGCTGTGTCATTGTCAGATCTTTTAATGAACACATCTGACTGATCACAGCACAGCTGCTCGGGGAACCCTTCAACAATATTAGACGATGCCAGCTTCATTAATCATCACATTTGTCTCCCGCTGCGAGTGATGGCCTATGTATGGCCCCCGGTCATATGTTTGTGTCCCAGGGCAGCAAAGAGTCAGAGTCACCTCAAAATAGCAAATGACATCATGGGCTGGCCGAGGCCAACTACTATGCAATGTGGGGCCTCATGTGTCTGCTCATCCCTCGATGTAACTCTACCCTTCAATTACTCATGCTATAATGCAATGTCATCCAATAATAAAATGGTTGGGATATGTTACACTGACATTCGGACTTGGCGATTATTCGCTTTCCCAGGGCAGTTAATTGTGGTAGGGGAGAGGAGTGAATCTTAATTGAATTTGCTAAGTATAGCCTCAGGTCAGGGTAACTTTCTCAGGATAACTTGGCACTGGGCCTATTTTACACCACCAGCTGCTGGATGGTATCGAGGGAGGACATTAATCAAACAATAGGTACTGATCAAATATGTGGTAAATCCATTGTTCGAATAAATATTATATTGAATAAAAATAAAATATTCTAGCTTATACTAGCTTGTGTTGTTGCATATTTGATAGCCACCCTGTGTGAGATGATAGACAGCATATTAACGATAAGAATAACATCAGAATCATTCAATTTGATTAGCATCATGCAAGGTCAGGATGTGGTGGTAGTTACTCTCGAACAAGCAACAAAATTACTGATCTGGGAGAAAGAAAAGGTCACATGGCGTAGTGAAATCAATGGAATAGCCCGACTGAATGAAATGTGGCCCATCTCCCTATCTCGTGATTCAAATGTACCCCACGACTCATCCTTGACAGCAAAATCATACAATTTGATTTGCATCATGCAAGGTCAAGTTGTGGTGCTAGTGAACATACAACACAATTAGTCATTCTGGAAAAATGGTAAGACAACCGGCATAGTGAAACCAATATTGTAACCTAATTAATTCATTTTAGTTGTCCATCTCCCCTGTTGTGATGATATATAACCCAGAAGTATGATAGAACAATCAGCGTAGTTGGATCAATTACATTACTCTAACTGATCTGGGGCCCCTTCTCCCCAGAGAAATTCAATCATTATATTTAGCTCCAAGCAAAGTTATCCTCTGAACATACGTCAAATTTTGTCATCTTAGGAATATGATATGACAATCTGCATATAGCAAATCAAGAACATTAGTTTAACTGATTCGGGCCCCATCTCTCCTGTTGTGAAGAAGTGAATGTACCTTGCTACTTGTGGGTACAACAAGGTGCATTCAATTTTGATAGTATCATGCAAGGTCATGTTTGGCTGCTAGTGACCTCTGAACATATAGCCAAATTAGTAATCTTGGAAATATGATAGAATAATTGGCATAGGGATATTGATAACATGACCTGACTAACTGATTCGGGGCCCCCATCTCCCATTTTGTTATGATGAAAATAAAGTCAATAACTGACTGATCTTGGGGCCCTGCTCCCCAGCTGTTGTAACATGGATATACCTTGTTACTCCTGGGTGACAGCAACATGTGTCTTATTACCAGAGTAATGTACAATTGGTAACCCTTAGGGAAGATAATCTTCTGTGTGTATCAAATTCTATGCTTGAATTTTATTAACCATATGACCTGACCATGAGGCAGTAAACCTAGTGGTAAAAGCTCATTTGAGCAACATTGAATTTGGTAATCATAACACACGTTTTATTGAGCCAGTTCACGATTATCAATGCACATACTCACAGCGGCTGGACGTTTGGGAATGGACAAAATTTTACACATGGACTATTTGTTACAGGGTATTTTCAAACTGCCATAATTTGTTAGACTATGTAATGTTCTCAAGCGTGGGGAAAAAAGAAGTGATTTTCTGTGTTGAAGGATTTATAATTTTCTGCATGGGAGTTTCAAAAGGTTGCTCCATGCTAAAACGAACGATTTACTATATTACCGTGTAGACTGTTGGTGCAGTCAGGTCTTGATGCCTTCCTGTGTGACCTTCGACATTAGCATGTACACTCATCCATGAACTGGATTTATTCCCCCACATGCTTTAACCTGAAAGGCCCGTATTCCAGATGCAAGGAAAACTAAAAATAACCGGAAAGGTCGGTTTGCCAGCCATGGACTGGTTTGAAGTTATACATGCCGTACAGCACCTTAAAACTGTGCAGAAGTGATTTATCAACTCTGTTGAAGTTAGTGAGACGATTCAGCAGGGAATTCTGAACAATATTTGGTATTATAGGGTGGGCGTCAATACGTATTCCTGCACTGTGGAGTGCTAAAACTCCAACTTGTTCTATCACTGTTCACTGCTGGATGGAGTGGCATACCAAGTTGGCATACTGGCAATAAGGGGAGCAGGAGGCATAATATCAACTTGAAACATGATTTTATTCTGCAAAGACATAATTGCCAACATAAAATGACAAAAGAGTGGATGCAAATATAATTTCTAAAGAATACCCTATTTTGCTCATAATTCCGGGTGGGAGAGCCGATCCCTCATAGAAATTCAGGGATCAAAGGGTTAAGATATCCTTCGTTATCATCTTACCCTCATCTTCTATCAAGATCTGCTGCATTTTGGCTACTTACTTGGCTAATTCTCATGCCATATGGAGTGATTCCTCTGGGATTTCAACATTTCAATCATTCTGCTCCTTGCTTTCAGCTCAATAAAGAACCAATGCTCCCTTCTGCTTTTAGTACATAACTTTTAGTATGCTCTCACCTAAATGCTCTGTTTCTTTCATCACCTGAAGAAAGCGAGACGGAAGAGGAAGCTTCTTCTAGGTTCACTTCTTGCACGGCTCTCTTTATCCCCGATTATTCTCACCCTGAAGGTACATGGTCTGTGTGTGTGTGTGTCCGTTTGTGTGACTAGCATGCACCGTGTATATACATGTGTGTGTGTTGGTGTGTACATATATATTTCTGTTTTTCTCCCCCATGAGGGTATTTATTCTTGCTCTCTTAGAGTATTGCCTATAGCTGAAACTGCGATGTGCCTGTTTAGGTCCATCACCTATCTTACAATGATCCAATTGTTTGGAACATTTCACATAATTGTGAGTGGGAACAGATATATACCAAGTGGATCATATTTTAAGGTTGAACATTATCCCCACAATCCAAAGCTAAGAAATTCTATTTGTGTCTTTTATCCCCAATGTGGGTTAGGGATTTTGGTATTTGTTATTAAACGGTTATTAAGTGGCAATTCCTAATTAGGAGAAGGTTGTATATTGGTTTGGGTTAACAGAAATTGTTGCAATCATGGAATAGCGGGTTTAAAGTGATAACAGTGAATTTTTATTGAAATTCTATGACTCAAGTTTTCGATCTTAGGGGTTCCGTCTCTTGATCGTCTCAACTTCCAGCCATCCCTCTGTATGTATAACATACCCTTTTTCTGTGTCTGTCTCCAACTGCAGCTCTTATTCCCCTATCTCTCTGACTTTATTTCTCCTATACTGTCTGAGCTTAGGCAGTCTCCTATAACAATGGCCTGGAAAAATTGTTTCCACTCCGCAATTTGCATCATGCTGCCTGTAATGCTAGGCTGAAACATCACTTTCCTGTTTTCTGTGGCAGCTGAAGTGCTTAATTAGGCAATGTCTGGTTTGACCTGCATGAGGTTACTAACTTCCATCCTTTGTGTGATCAATGAGGGACCTTCCTGAGTGACAAATGCTCATGCACAGTCGCACCTTCTCTATGCATGTTCAATGATTCCCCTGGCTATTTACTATGTTTGAAAGCAGTGACCTAAATTGTCTACCCTGATGATTGAAATTTTGCCCTTGTTGAACATTACTGGACCAGGTCCTGCAGTAATTTCCCGGGATACACTGATAACGTGTCCTGCAGGGGCGTACGCACGTGGGTTGGGGGGTTAAACCCCCAACCCCCAATATTTTGAAGATTTTTGGGGGGATTTTTTTTTTCTTTTTCCACTGCTTTTGAAGCTATTTTTCTGCAATTTTATGCTCATACATTGCATCATTTCGCATTTAGAGGCCTTTAAAATGCATTTTCCGCCCAGGGGAGGATGAAAGCTATTTTTTCCAAATTTTGAGAACCCAAAACCCCCCCATGACAAATATCTGCGTATGCCACTGGTTTCCTGCATGCTGTTATTGCGAAACCATACCATATCTGGCGCTGTTCATGCCCTGCTTGAAGAGGCTTTGTGCATGAGCCAAATAACTAGGATTGACACTTCATTAGGAAGCCTTCCTCGATCCTGTTGATTTTTTTCGTGGATAATTGGCACACAATGATGTTGTCATAGTGGGTTGGATAAGATCCTTCGAAGGAAATAGTTACTTTCCCTTCCGTAGGCAATTTTTTAGCACGAGTGTATAGGCTGCCTATCGTGCCCATCACAGTGACAGTAATTATAGGTAGGTGTTATGTTGTGATATTGTGTTCTGTACTCAATGTTATATATCTATACTCCAGTTTGTAGTCACTTCACTGTGTATAGATATCCTTCTCTGTTTGTGTCCTTGGTATGTACATATAATTGCCATCACTACACTCACCTGACATTTACTGTACAAAATTTAAATTTCCAAAATTGTCCACAATTCTGTTGCCCCTCCCCAAACATTTCTCCGCATAGAAGTAATATGCAGATGTATCATATCAGACGATCTGAATCAGACAAATTGACTAATTAAATTGGCTGTTCCCGATCCCAGAAATACTCATGATTGCAAAGTTAGTATGTTTGAGACACAAATGCATGGCTAATTATCCCCAGTGTTCCCCAATCCCATCTCCTATGGTATTTAATTCCTTCAGCAGTTGATTTCTTAGAGGGTTATTTCCCAGCGACTTTGTTGCAGAGAACTTGTGCCCAGTGACCTATTTAGCTGGAGGTATCGACAGTGCCATGGGCCATTATGGTGTTGGGTGGAAGAAGTTGTGCCGTCAAATATCCCCGTCTCACCCATGCTCACATGGCTCCCTGACATGGAACAGCTTATGATGATGATGGGGATAGGGGGCGGCAAGTTTTTGTTTGTGTCATCCAATTCACCCATGGGCACTTGAAGAAAATTCTAGAAACAGCAATCTTCAAACAACTGATATGCAATAACCTGTCCGTAGGTTTTCAGTGAACTATCATTTTAATATCAATCTTTGTTACCATGCTACTCTTAGTTGTGGTGAGTATGGTATGTCGGTTCTCTTGCAATAGTCCGGAAGGGATATTCACCATGCAACTTGGAAGCACTTGTTAGGAATATATTGCTCGCTACATGCATGTACTCTTGAATCATATTCATTGCATATTCCTGTCATGAGAACAAAAATTGAAGATTTGTAGTATAGTTCAATTCTCCAGAAAGGGTTGGGAATCTGTTGCTTGCCTCACCAGCGATCCTGGAATCCTGTTTGTACCATAAATTTGTTGTCCCATGGTTTTGAAAAGCTTGTATTGGTGAATTGTCTGAAAATAGGTTTTAATTATGGTTCCGGCTACACTCTTAGGCTCTGGGAGTGAAAAATCATATATTCATACCATTGGTCAGCTATGCACCCAGTTAGCACAGTTAGGGTCTAAGTTGGGGTTATATTCGATGGGAAATACATTTCGTAAATGAAGGACACATTTCCATAGGGTATATCAGGAACACAATGTGTTTAAAGTGGAGGATATGTCCAAGTAATTGACATTCAAAGCTTGTATTACTAACAACCTAATTCTCCATGTAACTCTTTGGGGGAAGGGGGGGGGGGATTTCAGTGTGCAGACATGTACACATGTTTCTGACTGTCAACATTGAATGGGGACAAAATGGAATTGGGATAAATTGGTGGTTGTTTTGAGAATATCCTCTTCTCAAATATAATATTATACATATATATATTTATTGTAATCTAATATATATTTTTGGCATGGTCGGAGTGAATGTAGCCTTGTGGTTCCAATACTCGTATATCAAATTTATGAATCGATAGTTTCATATTGCCTGGACAATGTTTATACTAAACCTGCATGTGTTAATCATGTTTTGGTAGACATCAATGTATTTAGTAATTATCAATTTATTGTGTTCGAAGAAGTGTGCCATTTCATTATGCATGCACATGTGTTGTAAAGGAGCACAGTATACCCATTTCCCCACTGTATTTTCTGAATTCATATCATGTTACTAATCGTCTATTACGGTTTACTATTCTGTGAATCAGGGCTGCAAATACTTTTAAATTTTCAGGAGCTACTTTCCTCGAAATGTTGAGATTCTCAAGGGCTAATCCACCGCAACAGCCCACTTTTCCTATGATTTTCAGGGGCTACTTCAGTGGTTTTCAGGGGCTACTTTGGTCATTTCAGGGGTGAAATCACCCACAGCCCCTTGTATTTGCCCCCCTGCTGTGAATCAGACAACCCAAACGGGTCAATAGGTCCTATGCTAGCTGTACAGTGTTCTCTCTATGAACCTGTACACAGTATGGCAAAGTATGTTCTCTCACTAGCTAGTTTATGAGAAGAAAAAGGGTATGGATGTAGTGTTCCACATACAGCAGATGAATACTGACTCTAAAATACCCCCTCTCCAGCAAATCTTAACATTCCTGAATAACACATTGGAACAATGTCAAAGGGAATAGTCTCTTTCTCATGGCTAAGGAATTTCTATCTTTTCTGGCAAAATGATGTTTC
>JAUOBX010387336.1:0-10705 GCA_032360705.1 Eupentacta quinquesemita
CCTGACCTCTCCTCCCGTCCGAACGACCAGTGTATTTCCTCCCATATCTTCATAGCCTCCATAGGCTCTTTGTCCTTGGTGAACAGAACAAGTAGGGTGCCCAGCAGTGATGGAGGACCCAAGGTCGGTCTCGGAATTGTGGACTCCGACTTGGCTGCTCCAGACTCGGTCTGGGGCCAGGCTCAAGACCACGCATAACAAAATCAGCAAAAATACAGACATTCGGGGCAATTTTTAGGGGGGCTAATAATTAGAAATTTGCTCAATTTAATTTTGGACTAGTTAATGAGATGCCTACATGAATATCACTACCTCCGTCATGAGAGCATTCAAACACACCAAGAGCCTCGTGAACCAATATCAATGCCCTAAGAATGCAATTAGTATATCACGAATACTGTAGCTGCTGACTGACAACAATGTTGGTTCCAAAGGCGAGCGAGGGAGTTAGATTTTCAGGTCTAGGTCATATTGCAAGGTTCTGTCACCGCTGCATTGTCATTTGAAAGTACATGACATCAATGGCTACAACCTCAATGAACGGTCTCCATCAGCTTAGTTCCAAATGTTCAGTTACGTGTCAACACTTTATGTATTGGAAAGAAAATGCAACGTATTATGATAAGAACCCCGGGACTCTGACACAAGGACACAGCCTCGACTCAGACTTGGTCACTTGGATGATGAGGACTCAGTCTCAGATTCTGACTCAGATTGACTGGACTCGACTCCATCACTGATGCCCATTACCAGTTCCGTGGAGGACTCAAGACGTAGTCTCGACTCAGACTTGGTCGATGAGGACTCGGTCTCAGATTCCATCTTGGACTGACTTGTCTCGACTCCATCACTGGTGCCCATGGCCAGTTACGTGGAGGACTCGATCAAGACCAGACTTGGACTGGCGACCGGTCTCAAGTTCCTATTTCAATGACTCATGACTCAGAGTTCAATGAGTCAGAATCAACTCAAATGACTCAGTCTGTGTCCTCCACTGCTTCTGTGGGAGTGAATTCATTGTTTATTTCACACATGATAACGATGAAAAATGCTGTTTGCAATTCCTGCAACCCGCTCTGTTTCTCCCTCGACCTCATTGCAGTAAGAACCTCTCGACGTTGGAATGCTTCGCCATCTGTTTGCTTTCCCTCTTCCCGAGTTCCTACAACCTTCAGCTATTCAAGTAAAGTTTACAAGCTCTCTCTCACTACTCTCTCATAACTCTTTCTCCAGTGGGCCTCATCATTGGTTTACACCTTCGCCCATCTTGCTCCCATTGAGAAAAAACACATTGTATTTAACATGCCACAACTACTCAAATAATAGTGATGCATGATTCAACACCTTACCAGAGAATATTATAGATTAGGTTTTCAAGTGACCTAAGCTCTGTAGCAGTTATTAAACTGTGCCAAAGATAGTACAGAATAAAATAGCATATTGACCCTTGGACTCGGACATGGTGGCTCTGACTCGAAAGCTAAGGACTCAGTCCAATTATGGTATCCTCTTCTCTCAATCCAACCTTCCACATCTCCTCCTCCACCTGCCTCTTCCATGTCATCTTCTCAGGACTTTTCATCATCCCTCCTCAACACAAGACCATAACATCTCACTCCATTTGCCTTTGCCAACTGGTCAACTGACTCCTTCAGACTGAGCATCCCCCTCAAATCCTCAGCCCTCTCTCTGTCTGTGAGTTTCAGGCTGCACCCTCTCTTTCTCAGAATTGCCAACTTCCTTCTTCTCGAGCACCAAACAGCATTGCAGGTCTCACACAATTTTGAAGGGGCCCCTTCTCCCATGCAGCAGCTCTCTACACTTCTTGAACTCCACCCATCCAAAACTCGCTCTAGCTGTCACTGCAGCCTCACTTCTGCCACTTGCGATCACCTTGTGCCCTGAATAACAAAACTCTTCTACTGGTTTCTCTTCCTCGCATAACTCCTCAGCTCCACCACCTCTCCAAGTTAGTTTTGACATCTCCCACTGACAACGAGCTGAACTGTCTCATTGCAGGGATATATTGGTTTGGCAGCATGGCTACTGTTGTAATAATGTAATTCATGTTATGACAATGTTGATACCCCTGCTCCTACCTACTATTTATAGTTCCTCTACATTCTACAAGGACTACTTTGATCATGTAACAAACAGTCATGTATATATATCACCAATATTGATTCCTCACTCCTACCTACCATTATTGTCTTGGCAAGGACTCTAGGCATTGAACAGATTGGCAAAGAATGTAGATAATTCAGCTGTCAATGAATTTGGCAATTATTTGTGCTGAATTCCCAGAATGAACAATTCCTGAATACAGAACCACTCACATTCCCCACTCTGCTTGTCACTATGGTCCCAAGGGGCAGCTCCCCCATCAGTGAAGGTGTGTATACTGCATGGTAGAGCCTCCCTATGTGGGATACTGCTATTATTATTATTATTATTATGCGAACTCAGATACCAATGACTTGCACTCGCATTGGAAGGACTCAACTACATCCCTGGTACTATGTCTGTACTGCAGTGAACTTTAACATGATCATAATTATAATGAGATATATTATCATCATTAATTCCTATCGCTGGGATATAGATAGTGTTCTGGCAGCTTGTCTAGTGTAATTATGTATCTTTTGTAATAATAATAATATCTCGTTCTTATATAGCACTTTTTCATGTCGATGACATCATTGACATGCACAAAACGCTTCACAGATATTACCCTTGATCATTAGTGACGTGTCAAGCCCGCACTTTATATAGTGCGCAATTCTTTCTGTTCTTTCCTGATGCACAGACACTGTGTATCACATTATCGTGTCCTCCGGGGGACATCCCATGCACTCACGGCACACGCTACTAATTACAAATCACCTCACAAGGTTCCCAGAACGCCTGGGTGGGACGAGGCACCGGAAAAGCCAACCAGCGTGAATCGAACCAGCAACGTTTTGATCACCAGTCCAATGCTCTACCGACTGAGCTAACCTGATGCATTGCCGTTATCCGATAAACATGATTTACTGCCATGAACATTAAGTGCGTTCTCACGATCTGCCACATTCCTCTCGAAATTACCTTTTTGCAAGCGACACTCAAACAATTCACTGGTGAGTGATTCCAGGAATAGATTGATTCTCGAGAAAATATGGGAAAAATTACAAAAAAGGCACAACCACCTGCTCCCATAGGTTTATTGAAAATAATAGCTATGAGACATGATCCGATGCACCAACAATTATGTCACCTGAGTGGGATCTGACGACAAAAACTTATCAAATGCCAGAAATGGGGCATGCGTTGCATAGACACCATAATTGCTGAATTTTTTTTCCTTCAACAGAGAACTGACAAAGGGGGAAGAACCATAAATGTGTACTATCACAACTACAATGAGAAAAGCAACATAAGAAAACAACTCAAAAAAATACTCAGTTGTTGAGGAGCCTACAAAGGTAGGGGACGGCCTCAGTCTTGTCTTGTACATGAATTCCTGAATGATACAGTTTCCGGTTTCCAGTTGCCATGCCATAGGTGTGGTGGGCGAAATCTCATCATATGTATTAGTTTTGGTGCAAGCGACAACAAAATAAGTGCAAAGTTCAGTACGCCTGTCGGCTATGAGACCGTGGGGATTGAGGATTCCTATGGCTTCGATGTGACACTTATAGCAACTAACATAATACGGCATGCCCGCTTCTGGCTACGTTCCAGACGCTTTGACTGATAAGCAGTGATACCATATGCCACACAGAAGTAGCATACTTGACTTCAGGGCGAACATAGTCTTTATAAACCAGCATCAGGTCTTCCAAGAAAATCACGAACCTTTTAGGCCTATTCAACATATAACCCTTAGTTACCATAATATTGACCTGTGATTTGCCCGCCCGGGTAATGTGGTTTCTCACAGGACATCAAGCTCTTTATCATAAATCATAAACGGTATGTGGAATAGGAGGCTGTCTTTTGAAGCAAACTTGCATGAGCTTATTTTTTTGTTTTTCTTCAAGATGATTATTATTAGACCACATTACTAGGTTATGAACAGTGTCCAGTGTGTGATTTTAGAGCTCCAATGATTGTCCCGTCTACATTCGATGTGGCAGCCCAGTCCCACTTCCTCTTCCTATATTGTATATATATATATTGTACTTGGCTCCGATGTACATCTCTCGATCTCTCTTTGTATTTCCAGTTGTTCAAGGTTATCAGTTCGTCAAGCACAAGTTCTCTGGATCCCACGTCTCATGTCATGCTCTAGTCAGACAGAGCTTATACATCCTGTGCTAATGCAACATTTTCTTACCCCGGAAATCCCGATTGGATTTTCTCGGATCATATAAATTCGTAATGAACCGTAATATCAGTTTCACTCATAAGGTCGTATGCTCACTGAGGTGTTTATTGGTTTATATACTGAGATGCCTCGGGGAGGTAAATATGATCAGTAATGTATTATGCACATGCATTACACCCGGTTATGACTCTATAAATAACGTAGTGAAGGGGGTCACTGAACGACATTTGGTCGGGTTGCCAACTCGCGAGGCTGAATAAGGATACGAATAAGAGATAACAGCCTGGTTACACTGTTGAGACGTCAATACAATAACTTAGTTTCTTCATTAGTTCAAGGTTATCTTCACGTCAATCGCTAGCACTCTAGTTTTCACTGTTCATGCCAGAAGTATACTAGGGTCGCATCTAATGAATTGTGTGCTGATGCCACCTACTTCTTCAACCCCGTGAACACTGATTGGATTTCTCGGATCATATCAACTCATAATGAGCTGTAATATCAGTTTCACCTCCAAAGTCACATGCTCACTAAAGTGTCTATTTGTCGATATCATAAGTCATCTATTATGCATATGCATTACACCCGGATTTGACTCTATAAATAACGTTTTATTACAGGCATTCGGTATCGCTGATAATTCGCTCAGTTGAATCGAGACACTATCAATTTACAGGGCCGGTCACACTGTGGGAATAATGTGGACGAGAAATTTGTCACATTATCCAACAAACAATAGTATTAGTTATCTAACAAAAGGTGTGCCATTGGTAGAAATGTTGTTAGACAGCGGATTTAGTTACAATCATCTCCGCTATTATTGCAACCACTCGTGAATAATCGTACTAGTTATTCAGTGAACTTACATAGCCACGTGCTACGATATTATTGACATGCACCTCAAAGTACGTGTACAATTATCCATCCCAGAATTATATGAAATGAGGTATACGTATCGGTCAAGATTCAGTTCTCACACGTTACTGCACTGTTTAGGTTAAAGCACTGTATTTGGTCGAGATAGTCGCGTTCATGAACAATGGTTTACATTCAATGGAAACATCAAGGGGACTGAACTCCACGGGCCTCGCCTAGGGAATGTCAACGTAACACGACCCTGCTATAAGCAGCGCTTGAATCGAGTTTCCCATCATGAAAAATGTGTAATTATTTTCCGAAATACCACCGGCCTCGATGTACCCATAACATGATGAGGAAAAGCAGTTAACTCCCTCAATAGAAGGTACCGGTACTCGTAACACGATAAGAGCTTCTGGGCATTTGGTGGAAGATTTATTGCATCCAGTACGATGAGACTCGCGGTAATGTGTTTGTTTCACTTTTAGACTTAACAACAATAAATCATGTTGATACATCTATTAACAATGATATTGAGAGTAACGTTGAACATTCTGCGGAGTAAACGGGATAAGAAACCTTGGATACCAATCCTTTCAGGAGATTGTTAGGAATTATAGCAAATCGCTGCCGGTTTGCCTATGAACAAACTGAACGGGCTGTGAAGATTACGCCAGACCTGTAACTTAGCAACGTGAAGTGAAGAATCTGGTAGGTTGGCTAACCTTCACAGCTACAGAATGAAAAATCTAGGCTGATACTAGGAACGCTGATTCGTTCTTGCGGAGAATATGTTGGCAATTAGTTAGTTAGCTGGAGTGGAACAGTCAAGAGAGACAACAAAACAAGAGTCGACTTAACTAGGTTTCCGTTCTGAGAGTAATAAGGTCTGCAGGATTGCTGGAACAATAGATACACCCGAGGATTTGTCGAGAGATAATGGTATACGTGTTCATCCACGCATGTCTCACCTCTGTAATACTGTAATGTGGGCATGTTGACTGCAGTCAACTAATGACTTTACATTCGATCAGTTCCTATATCAACACTCCAGCATTACCGCCGTTCTTAGCTATATGATTTTGTTTGAGGCTCCCCAAACTCTTACCACGCTTGCAAAATTTCTGTAGAACCTTAGTTTGTATTCAGGATCATTCACAGAATATGATTGCTGTGCGTTTCCTCCACCCAGCTGCTTTACATAGAGACAAGGACAAGTACAAACTATGAGGAATAATGAGAATGTTAGCGTTATTGCCTGTCAAAAACTAGATGAAAACAATACGCTTGTGGCGACAACTATTTCTGTTTCTCATATTTTAAATCAGCGGTGTTTCCCATCGAGGTTACATAACCATTTATAGGCAACGACAACCATCGATCGATTTGATCCCTTGAAGTAGTAGTTGCTGTTACCTTGTCGCTGACAAAAATAGTCACGGGGGAGCATATCTGTCGGTGATATATTGAAGGTATTCACAATCTTGGGAGAATCTACCGGAGGATGAAAAATTCCTAATTTGTCAATAACTCCGACATTAGGCATCATCTATTTCATGCAGACGCACCCAAGGGGGATTCCACAATGCAACGCCATGAGTATTCGTCCGTCTACTTCAATTATTTAAACTTTCATTTTGTCATAGTCGACGTTTCACGGCGTAGAGGAGGGTGCTATTAACTCAGACATGCTCTGAAGATAGATAACTTAGTTCGCATATAGAGATATCAGACTACCAATGGCATGCAGCTCAGTGCTCACTCACTTCATGTTTCCCATGACTGCCCTTATCGAGAGATGAAGTACTCATGGCAGCTGGCTACGAATGGTCCCAGGTATTTAAAGGCCTCCACTTCTTCGAGCCATTTCCTATTCCTAGGAGGGATAAGCTGTTGCTTGATATCTCCATGTACCGTCATATATTCAGAAAGTGACATTGGATGAATAATATTCCGATGACATTATATGTATCGTGAGCAGAAACCATGAGAATCAATGTAGGCTACTCAGTGCTATGTCATTAGCAACGAATGACCCCATGTATTTGGAGGCCTCCACTTATGCAAGCCATATCTCATTCCTAGGAGGGTTCAGCTGTTAGTTAATATCTCTATGTACGGATGAATAATATTTCAAGGGCAGTAGGTGAATGGTGGGCAGAACCAGGAGAATCAATGTACTCATTACTTTGTCATATGCTTAGTTTGGTATCATATTTCCCAACTGATTGTTCTTGATATCAATACTTGAGATATGTACCGAATGTCCAAGAATATAGCCAACAATAATTATGAAAGGACACTGTGTACCTCCTCGGAGAGTACCGGTAGTAGAAACACTTCCGTCGGTTAATATCCACTGAGTATACAATTCATTGGATTTCCGTACATGGTGGCACTACCATTAGCGGTTTTCATTAGCAGTTAAACAGGACGCAGGACACGTACAGGATCGGGACGTTGACGTGTAGTGAATAGACCCTCGAGGAAGCTATTTTGGTCCTCGCCATATATGGAAAGATTGTAGCCCGGATTTGTGACTGTTGAACAGTTATAATCGAGTACGTGGAATTGCCCGGTAAGTAGTAGGCTCTGAATTGGAGAAAACTCAAACAGCTGAGTCTCTTGCTTGTATTAAACGGATAGACGGAATGCTCTGCGATGTCATCGTAGTCGGAATAATTATTCTATAGAGGTCACTTTTCCTTAAACAAATGTAATATTATATAAGAATCATTTTCATCGAACAAAGCAGTTAGCACATTGTAGTCTTTATTATGACGATATTTGACATTAGTCTTACGTCAATTGTGCAATTACATGCAGTACACGATTAAATGTTTCCACATAGCAGGGAGATGGACATTGATGTATGGCCGATAGATGTCATTTTAGTACCATCTCGCCGTTCAGTCAGTGAAGAAAGCACCACATGCATTCGCCGAACAGAAGACCTCACCGTAGTCCCACTACTCACCATATGCACGTCCGCAAAGAAGGTACACGCATACACGCAGTTTGCCGCCGGTAGTCATCTGCGTTTCTCTTTTATTTCGACTAAACTAATGGCTATTTCTCGTGTATTTCGCGAAACGGCACCTGCTGTCCGAAATGCAATCCCTGATTGGGGCTACTCACAGGAGCTACTCACAGGAGCAGACGATCCTCACCGTCGTCACACTACTCACCAGGTCCGTTGATATAAACACTGAGGTTTTCCGTCAAAGCCAGTATAAGGAAGTATAAGGAAGTTACACACATACACACATGGATAGAGATGCACATGTGTGCCTTTTTACTCGATTAATGAGATCATCCACAGGAACAATCGTATATTGTCGTGCTTCCCATTCGTCGGCCTCTTCTATTCCGAAAGATTAATCGCGTGTCCTGTCTTGGCAATGTAATTTATCATTGAACTGAATTCAGTTCGTCTTGTTCTAGTTTTTCGAACACATTCCGTATTGTAAATCAATTAATTAGCACAACGCAACCCTCATGTTACGCGCAGTGAATGCGTTTATTAGTTCCGTATCTCTAATTCCTACGTCCATTCTAGTTAGTGTTAGAATTGGCACATATCGTTGTTGCGTCTTGCTGGCCCACGTCCATGTTATACTCAGGCGTGAAACAACAACTTCCCTGTGATCAGTGGATAAGGGCAGCTAATTTAATAGAAGGCTCATGCTCCAATTGAGGATTGATTGTCGTGTTGAAAAAGAATCAATGGTAGCGAAGCATCACCATGGTATGCATCATCGCGGTGTGTCCTACTTGACCGAGCCGATTTAACCCGATGAATATCACACTGAAAAGTAAGTCATGGAGGCAAGAATCGGTACATATGAAGCATGGTTGATTTCCTTCATTTTCAAAAATTAAAGGAGACTGAACAAGTAGGAAAAAATGAACATATATAGCATTGGAACACGCAGTGGACAAAACAAAAGCTTTAGGAACCCTTATAAAACGAAGAATTACCCTGAGTGGTGATTTATTACTAGACAACAAGCCGATGAAAGCCCATCGACACGGTTAACAACCAGAATGAAAACATACTTGAAACATACTGGAACACCTAGTGTTGGTACATGTAATCAAAATGTATGTAATCGAATCATTCAAAAAAGTAATACAACAAACATCAAAACTTGTTCTACCCACACTAGGCCAAGTGGGAACGTCATTCATTCAGTAAGCTGTGAAAACAGTTCCTGTCATCTACGTAACTGTACCGTTTTGACTAATCATACGACTGTCCGTTTTCTCCAGAACAGCACCTGCTGCTGACAGGAGCAACAGATCCTGGCTCCACACATGGCACGGAGGACCGACATAACGTTCAATACGAAATTTGGACTGGCCATAGGCACTTAAACATCGCGTGGAGGTATGGATGTTATCCGACGCTAATCCTGATGAAAATTTGTGATTATGAGGATTCCATCAAAATTTGTAAGTTTTCCAATTTGTTACCAAAATTAACCCCATCGGTACAGCAATAAATAGCGTTCCTGTACACATCATCAGGATTAGAACAGTGGGTAGATTGACCCTGACGAATTAAGCTGAAATTGAACAAGCTCTCTCATAAAATCATCATTGTAATCAAGAATATGAATGATTCTCCCAATCCACACTGAATCCCTATGAGCCTCTATTGGCTATCTGGTTCAACAAGGTAGAAAGACGCAATACACAATTCATCTCAATTTCGGGGGAGAATTCTGAAAAATGCAGAATTTGGGTGGAAATTCCCTGAGTTGGGGGAAATTGTGAATATTCTGGCTATAGGCTTGGATGACTTTAAACTTTGCAACATGGTGAGAAGACACAATTCACAGATGTTCTTCTCAATCTGGGACGGAAATTCCAACAAATACAGAATTTGGTAGGAACTTCCCTGATTCAGGAGAAATGTGTTAATTTCGCTAATTTCCTCAAACATTGCAACAAGGTGAAACGACACAAATCCCGAAATTCTCTCAATTTGGGGCCAAATATTTGAAAAATCTAGAATTTGGAGCGAACTTTGTCATGATATTGTCCAGAATGCTCAGTCTGATCCAGTTGAGATTTGGTGTGTAGCTTCCTAATGGGAAATACAAGGACCCCATTGTTCATGGTGTAGATTGACAATTCTGGAAAAACGATTTTCCGATGAGTCCACCCAATCTGGATGGATGAATCTGCTACTAGGTAGGTATGTTCCTTTATGCTGAATATATGAACCACATTGTTTTGGGTCAGGTCAGAGGTCATCTGCGATTTCCAGAGATATTTAATATCGTAATGCTATTATTTGGTGTATAGCTTCTTGTTGAAAGTACCAGCCCCTATCATTTTTGGTGTAAACCAGGAGTCTTGAGTTAATGAACCCTGCTGCAGGTTTTTAGGTCACAAGTATAGGATAAAGGAATAATAAAGCCTTTTATCTTTCTGCTATTGCAACTGGTAATGTCGTTCGTTATATGAGAGATGATTATATGCGAAAAAACTTGCCAAGTATCCAACTTTCAAACCCTTCACACCTCTCGC
>JAUOBX010387557.1:0-16954 GCA_032360705.1 Eupentacta quinquesemita
AATCTGGACAAGTCTTACCTGCTAGTTTAGACTATGGTTTCGAGCGTGCAGTGTTGTGGATTCCTGTGAACGGAGTTGTATTTTTGTCCAGTATACATGACGAAAAAATCACACAATGACCACACAGCATTATAGCATTACAGTAATCGGTATAGAGGACATACATTGGTGCTGCTGAATAATTATATTTTTCCTGCAACATCTGTGAACATCAGGTCTGTACGATTATATTTCCCTGTCTCTCAATCTGCCAACGCAGGAAATCTGCTCTTTCGTGATTTGTACATTCAGTATTGAATCCATCAATAATAATCCTCAATGGTCATTGCAAATTCCTCTTCGCACAAATGAGGTAAAAAAAAGATACCGCAAAAGTCTGTCATTATACGGCATTATAATGATTGAGATATATAGTCAGCGGAAGTATGGTATTACTGATAATATGAAAGAAGTATCACATCTATCTCGTAAAAATTGGTGAATGGACCCCACTTCTTCCTTGTTAGGTTAATCAGCGTGTTAACTGCAAAAATGCAGCCCGGACAAATTACTTTAACGAAACATGTCAAGGATTTATACATTCCATCTACAGCCATTCATCACACACCCTACCTTTTGCTGTTTTGATGCAGAAGTATTCATCCCGTTTGATATTACTCTGTGTTAAGATCTGAGGGAGCCATCAGACGCGACGAATCAATATGAACGTGTGATGTATGATGGACAATTACATCACTGATATAATCTAATCTCCAGTCCGGTCAGTTGCTTCAAATTTGACATCATATTTCTTAGAAAAATTATCTTAAGTTATGTTTCACAATATGACTCGCATTGTATGTGGCGTATCCCGTCTCCAAGAGATCACCTGTCGAGTGTTATTATCAGTAGAAAGGAGCCACTGTTAGTTGTATTCGAATAAGAGGACACTGGCTTCACGTTCGAAGGATTGACCACTGTTAGAGCAAATAACTCAAATCAAATATTGCTTGCAGTCATTCATTGGATTGCTGATACAAATCATGCATTGTATATGGCGTGTACGTTATATACCCGAATAGACGAACGAACTGACCTTTTGTTGGTGTTGTGTATTATACCAAATGTCTAAGATTGAGTGCCAACAATGTCAAACAGTTTTTCGTGTATATGGTATACGTTATGATGTTTACTTTACATGTGTATTACAACAGAACAAGAGTAACCACAATATTAATTACATGAAAAGGTATTATAAGACACTATTGTAAGGTTCAATTCTTTCATTAGGTATATTATAATTATTTTTAGTGTAACCAAGTTTAGGTAAATGTACATGTACATGTACCTAATGAGAGAATTCTAATTATTATTCTAGCGGGTTCTCACAATTCATAGATTATTTAATTTAAGTTATTAATAATTGTGTCATATAATGTCACCAAGACAAAGCAGAAAAAAATCACCTCTCAAGTTGCGTTGTGTATTGGATTAGACCCAACGTATAGTCTATTGACGTGAACTTGAGTTTTCTCTCCATTTCAGTTAATATGTTGATCTACTCTATGTACTAAACAAGTCAACGTGACCATCTTATTAGTCTGTAGGCTCTCTTTTGAATTGGTAACCCCCTCATTGATCGAGTGTGAATTAGGAACAGCGTATATTTCTTGTGTAGAATATAACAAATGAGTTCTCACACAACATGCGTCCAAGATCAATCACCAATCTAAAATACGGTATGCTTCGAAATACGAACTTTCATTTTCTTCCGACCCACAGACCAACTATCTTTGCAGTCCTCTTGATTGGTTCTGATTCATCTACTCGCCACCTACCGGCGATTATCACTCATTTACCGAACAGTCGCGTCTGCCCGCCCATCTCGCATCTTAGTTAACAAATATCCAAACTATGACCTAGTAGTAACGTTGGATAACCTCCCAGTATTCATGAACTTATATTGGACAAAATTAGGTGTCGATAACGATCTGTTTTAGACAATCAATCACTCAGAATTTGATTGCCCTGCGTGTTTAAATCGAACTTCCATCTGAGTTGCTCCGTTATTTACTGCTGTATAGCTGAGAATAGACATCTGGAAAATATGGATCTTCGCTCTGTTAGAATCGGAACTGTAAACCTAACATGTCCACATACTCAATGACTTGGATTGATTTTGATATATCTCGCTAACGTGCATTTCGATTATTGCTATCATCGTGGATACTGTAAACATTAGATAGGATGTGGGAATAGTAAAAGTTAACGCACATGCTCTTTTACAGCAAGGCTGTTTCACAGCTAATTAGGATCGTAAGGGTGCAACTCGAACACAGCTATATCGCAACATGTTGAAGGTAACTTGTTGTCTATTAGGATGTGATGTTCAATGGATAGGTGACACGATTTGGCATCGGGGAAGATGAACACGAGATTCCACACATGAATTAGACCTCCGAATTGTTTTTCAGTCATTAGTGGGAAGAATGATGCCCGATGTTGAAGTTCCATGTTAGCCCTTGCCAGTGGCCATCCCAGCCTCGACACACTTCTATTCTTTCCGTGAATCTACACTTATACGAAAGGTAGGTAGGACTACGAAGGAATGAGTGTCACAAAATGAACCCTTCTGAAATAGTGGGAAGACCATTGATGTCGCATCAATTAGACTGCTGTAGGGGAAAGCGTAGCCAACCTAGTTTGTTACTCCAAAACGTGGTAATTAACCCGTCCTAGATATGTCAGACTATCAACGCAGCCCCAGGGTACAGGTGAACGATTAATACAAGTGTCCTTTAGATTTAACAGTTCACGCATGCACCATCGAGACGGTCTCCCAGAAATTTGAGATCCAATCAGGAATTGAAATAAATTAATACACTGCCTTCAAATGAATGCAATAGTACGTGCTACGAAGAAGTACAATTGCATGCTTCCTGTGATATTTCGTCTCGTATAGAAATTCAACTGAGGTATTGCCACCGCTCCAAAGTTGATTTTAGATTGCTGTTCTCACTGATAGTCAATATATAGAAACTGTTGAGTTGGTTCTATTGAAGTTTTAGGCCTAATATATTCCGTTGATCGATCGCACATTTCTTGCGACGCTGAAACTGTGATGGTTGTAAAAACCGACCAGACTGCGAACAATAATACAGGGAACTATAATACTAACAACAATTCATACCAGTGCTGAATTCGCGTCGTTACTGTGTAAAGCACACAGTTTGTTGTCACTAGCATACCAGCTCTGTAATAAACGCTTATACGTACTTTGTTGTATATGGAGACATGTTGAATTCCCCGATGAAAGAAATGACGAACGGCGCATGCCTACAGAAAGTCCTCTCCACGTTCATAGTCTCACCCATTTTACACATTGAAGCAGGTATAATTATATAATATAAAGTTCGGGACGTTAGTTATCAGATTGTTATTACATTGTTTGGTATTATATTATTATATAATATGATCAGGGGTAATATGCTGTAGAGCGCCTCCGAGCAGTCACTGACTGATAAGAGCGCTATATAAACTGCGGCATATTATTATTATTATTATCATTCGAAATCCGACGTTTATACGATCTAGGCCTGAGAAGAAGTTCCAGTAAATTGTACGATATAACAAAATATCCAAGCATCCAATAACGATCGTTTTCATGAACTAATACTTCACATATTCTTTCAAAGCAACGACAATGTTCGAATCGGTGATTTGTAGTAAGTTTGCAAACAACCAACGACACATCATTATACACTCTCGACACTTAATCTATTAAAATTGCAAGCTTGGTATTTCATAAATATGTTTCTTCAAAACCGCCGAGCCTTCGTTCGAACCACAGTCATCATAGCTGTACCCGAGAATATGATGACGATTACGGTATACTAGTAATGTCATAGGATGCGACAGAAGAACGCAACAGTGAAATTCAATATTGATGGATTAGTGCCAGTTTTCGTAAATGAGTGCTTATGATTTACAATTACGATAACTGTCATCCTAAAGGTATGAATAAAATAATTATTCACAGTTGGAGTTACTATAAATAAATAAATAAATATATAAAACATGCATTTATATAGCGCTTGAAGCATCGTTTCTAAGCGCTTCGCAAAAAAACAAATTGTCACTGGAACAAGTAGGTTTTCAGCTCCTTCTTGAAGGACTCCAGCTTCGTAGACTCGCGGATACGGATTGGAAGCTCGTTCCACATGGCTGGGGCCGCGACGGAGAAAGCCCGTCTACCATAACGAGTGCGAGGGACAGGGCCGGGGTTGAAATCGACATGGGATGATGAAGCTGATCGCAACGTCATGGCTGATCTGGAAGCTTGCCGAGGACACAGAAGATCAGCTAAGTAAGATGGAGCGAGGCCGTGCTTGGTTTTGTAGGCGAGGATGAGAATCTTGAACTGTATTCGCTGTTGAATGGGAAGCCAGTGGAGGGAACGAAGAACAGGGGTCACGTGATCATATTTCCTGGTGCGAGATACAAGGCGGGCGGCAGAGTTCTGAATCCTTTGGAGAGGGGCAATATGTGATAGTGGTAAATTAACATACAAACTATTGCAGTAATCTAGATGAGATGATACGAATGCATGGACTAGACGTTCGGTAGTAGAATTGTCCAGATATCTCCGTAGTTTACCGATCTTACAGATACCGAAGGCAGCAGAGCGGCACGTTTTACCTATTTGCCTCTTCAGAGTCAGATGGGGATCAACAATAACTCCAAGATCTTTGACAGCTTCCGACGGGAGGACAGGATCATTCGCCACGTTAACAGGGTTTAGGGGATTCGTGCGACGAAACTGTGATGTTACATGGAGAACTTCTGTTTTTGATGCATTGAGCTTCAGAGAGTTTCCACTGGACCAGGATTTGATGTCGGCAATACACTCCGAAAGCGTGACTATGCTTTTGTTGCGATCCCCCCGCTCGAGAATTACATATACCTGTGTGTCATCAGCATAAACAGCGTGTCGAATACCTTGGTGTGTGTTGATGACATCACAAAGTGGACCAGTATAGAGGGTAAATAGGAGTGGCCCCATGACGGAGCCCTGAGGTACACCGGTGGGGAGCGGGAAAGATTGTGAGTATGCACCGTTCACTTTGATGATTTGGGACCATCCATCGAGGTAGGAAGAAATTAGCTGAAGAGCAGACCCAGAGATGCCATAGATACACTCTAACCGGTCAATAATAACGCTGTGGTTGATAGTGTCGATTGCCAACGAGTAGTCTAGGAGGACCAGCACAGCTCCATCTCCCTTATCAATCGCAAGAAGTAGATGGTTGCAGACCCTGACTATGGCAGTTTCAGTGGAGTGAAATTTGCGATATGCCGACTGCATTTTTGGAAACAATCCATTGTGTTCGAGATATAACCGGAGTTGGGAACAAATTACCCTTTCGAGCACCTTCCCCAGGAGAGCGATGTTGGCTAATGGTCTGTAGTTTGGGAGAACGTTGCGGTCCAGATGAGGTTTCTTTAGGACTGGAGTAATGTGAGCGTCTTTGAACGAATCTGGGAAGGTACCCGAGGTGAATGCCGCATTCATGATATGCGTAATAATCGGGAGGAGCTCTGTGAGGCACGATTTCAGAAGTCATGTAGGGGCTGGGTCAAGTGTGCATGACTTTGACGGGCTCTCCTTTATAACAGTGAGAACATCATTTGCTGACACTGGTTCGAACGTAGGGAAGTTCGTTGAACAATTGAGTTCACTTGACTGAGGAAACACAGGCACCTCGTGTTCCAAACTGATGACAGTGTTTAATGTCTTCTCATGGAAGAATGTACCGAACTCGATAGCAAAACAACATGGATAATGACAGATATTATTACAGGTATGGAGGCGCTGTCGAGCGATAGCCTGGTCATTGTAGCGCGCAGGCCCCACCTGGCTTATTCCACCCAGTCTCGACATGGTTATTCCGCGTCATTGACGGCGAGTCGATCCCCTCGCTAACGTGAACACGCCAAATCTGCGTAGTAAAACAGGTAATGGGTGTAAAACATATGGTTGATTGAATGCATAGTGTGTACCTGTGATTATTTGTCCCATTTTCAACGTGTGATTTTATCACACATGCCTTACCTGTTCTGATGTTCAATGTTGAATGTTGTAAATATATTCCGTACACATCTTCAGAATCGATTACCTGTTGTGAGTTATATCGCACAAGATAATGTTAGCATTGCGAAACCTGTTATAGATACGATAGCAAATCAACATGGATTATTACAGGTATGGAGGCCCATCTTCAGAACCGATCACCTGTAGTATAAACGATACTTAGGTAATGTATTAATCGTTTTTAATCATACTCTAATATGGATACAAATTTCTAACAACGTACTTACATTGTACAACGGTTGCTTTCACTGATTCCTAGTCCGTTCGCCTCACATACATGTCGTACAAATCTTCGGAGCCAACAACCCATAGCATCCATTAAATGATGTGGGTTATATATCCACCCTTCATAACTTACATTAATCCCCATGACTCAAACTGCGCAACACGTTCCAATATATATATATATGTATATATTGTACCGGCAATACTTCTAATCAGTTAATAAAGTGTCCACTATTTTCCATCATCAGTGATTATGTGCTCTCGCCTTGCTCCATTTCACGTAACTACGGGGTGATTAGGTATTATCACAGAGCCGTGTTTGTCGTCTCGGGTCCAATAACCGAATTCCGTGTGATTTCCTGTATATGACTTTTTCATTTCTGATGATAAAAAAGAGCATATATTTTAAGAGCAGATTAAACTCCAATAAACGTTTTTAGTACGAGAAATTGAATCATCAACCGACAACGTTCTCAGGTTCATTGCCCTGAACACTCAAGAAGTACGAAACTAATGTCATGAGAGAGTGCACAGTACGTTACATACATATCGTATTATCACCTCTTGACTCGCGATTTCTTTCGTCATCACGCCAAGTCTTCAATGTTTCCGATGATAATAATGCTATCAGATAATGTATACAAAATGATAACGCCTTATATAATCGAACACTCCTATCACTCTTAGTATTCAGTCATTACGACTGTATCAGCGTCCTTTGCATTTCCAGGCTGAATAAGTAACAGTTTTTGCCTCATCCAATTGTTTAACAAAAGTTATCGTTGAATTGTGAGGTTACAGTCGATTTGTATAATCCATGTATAAATGTAAGCATGTATAATCCATTATTGACATTACCATGGCTGTGGGCATCATCGCAATGAATCCAAGAAGTGGGGAGGTGGGTTCATGATGGGGTGTTGAGTATGCCTCATCTCCATCGATCATATCACTAACTGACCTCTTAACTGTGTTCGTCATTCTGCGTCATATTTCATAACTCGCTATGTGAAAATGATAGACACAGCAATCGAGTAAAATTAACACTGCCGACATGCGCGATATTGACGGGCAAAACTGAATATCTTCATTTTATATTTGCACCATTTCTCAGTTATTTCCAGGACTACTTCAGCTCGATGGCAGCGAAAGAAGTTGATGCTAGCGAAACTAGAATCGTGATAATTGATGCATGTTTCATAGAAATAATTTCCTAATTCATCACATGGCCTCTCCACTCGTTATGCCAATGATGGGCTGGATGAAAGGTTAAGAACACTTTACAAATACAGATCAAGAATACATTACATCATGTGCCAGTGGACAAGGATGCTGCGCTGCATGTATCACTGAGTATTGTAAATGTCTATAGAGGGCTTTATCATTGTCAAAGTTGGGACGAATTGTTTGTTTGTTCTTGTGTGAAATAGATGAGAAGGAACAGATACTAAGTGATTATGATAACTTCACCTCATTGGTTAGTTCAGCAATCGACATGTGATGTTCACTGTTTCGAACACATGGATACGCATTGAGTCGAGTTCTCGAAGTGAGCACCCACATGGCAGAACATGGGCAGAACAACGTCTGATTTGCGTTAGAAAAAAGCAGCAGCTAGGCGAATATTGATTCTGTGAAACCTGGAGCAGTGTTTGATACTGCATAACATTGTTCGTAGCAATGAAACGCGTGGGGCATTTCACAGATATCCAATTCCTCTTTACCATGTTTAGCCTATGAATACATCTTGAGAATGGATATATCCAAACGACAAGGCCGCTGCCACATCTATTTCTTCTGGGTATGTGGGTTTTCAGGTGTCAAAAACATTATCATGCATGGCGTGGTGGTGTCCAAATTAGCCCAGGGATAATCGAGCACAAGTATGTAACCTGACTGTGAGGATTGCGTCGATTAGAGTTCAACAGCCGCTGAGGGAGAATACTAGTCATAGAAAACCAGTGCGAAGTGATGTAGGTTCGATGTTACATAACATTGTTCGATTGCATATGGCAACCTAGGGAATGGACTAATTCTAGTAATCCATAAATGCGAGCTCACGTAATGTCAATCATCCCTGCCCGAGCGGCATCGATGGCGTTCAATGTGTTTTTCGTGATCAGTTTATCTTGTTAACGCCATCTAATAGGATGAATACATTCCCAGATATCGCAGGGGAAAGTAACCAGTCATCACGTATCACACGATATGTAACCTAGTAGGTTACGGAATGTTTCACGCCAGTTACCGTTCACGACGACGGGAAATGTAAAATAATTAACACTGCCTTGACCTGAAGCTCAATACGTCATAACAGAGAAGTATCTGCGGTCAATTAGTTACACACTGACTCGTTACTCGTATGCCTGTTAGCGCCGTAATTCGTTGATCACTAATCGTCGCAATTGTCTTCATATATTATCGGTGATCCGGAGAGAATATGTGAAAAACTGTTGGAGCAAGGTTACGAGTAACTTCAGGGGGCAGTACTCTTTCCACGTTCCTTTCAGCCTAACATCACAAGAGGTCAATGCCATTTTTCGCGAACTTTCGCTGTCGATTCTTTAATTCCATGGTATTTCACAGACGGATCTTTTGACTGACCAGGCAAATGCCTTGAGGCAGGCTGTTTAATATAGAAAATCATGCAATTACCCTATCGCTAGAATATTATGGGAAATTCTAAAAGGAATTGAAATAAACTGCCTACCCAGTCTCACATCTCCCATCGATCGCCATCCGAGCAGCAGCGAGACACCGGGGCAAATAGTACCAACGGTAATCGCTCAACTACTGACAGTTCTTTGTGTGGTCACATTAATACAGTTGTTCATGTTAATGTCATCGGCCTGAGCGAAAGAATTGATAATAATAAGGGAAAACACATTTTGGACAATATGTACTGTCATGTGAAGGGAATGTTCCTTCAAACAAATGTGATGAATTTCATCAGATACTATAGACCACCATAATTCACCTGTTAAGTGTGACTTGCTCGGCTGATTCACGCTATGCCCACGGCTCTACGGACTAATGTATTATTGATATGCTCTTCTGACCATTCTGACTTGTGCATAGCTAAGTGTATGTCGTGACGGAGCATAATTACTAACTCAAGATGAATATGAGAAGTAAATGCGCTCTGCTTTTCTATTGGCCGAAATAGTCATCTGCCAGAAACATGACCTCAACAATATATTTAGATTGATATTAAAGAATGAATCGACAGAGCCTGGGGAAAATTTATTAACTACATGTCACACCAATTGCAATCCATCACCTTCTCTCGGAAACAAATTGGTAGGTACTCCAATTAATTGATTAGCCAATATAGCGCTGATGAATTGCTGAAATGATGAACACATAATTTATCTATCCAATTATTACATCTTCATTATCAATTTGACGACAGTTTGACAGAGCAATGGGGATTTGCAATAACCATGCTAAGACATAAACAGTGGGCTATAGTTTCCAATCAAGTGGAACATACTGAGTGAAATTCGAATAAGTATAGTATAGAAAACGTGGAATCATGTATCTAAAACGTTTTGAGTTATGACATGCTGAGATGTCGATATCAAGTATTATTAACATTATTCAATCGAAAAATCATTCATGAATCACTCTTCATAACTAAACAGCCACTGGTACTATTGAAACTAAAAATGAAATTATTTATCTGGTGAATATTTCATTGCACTTGCGTAAACTTTCCGGTCTGGGTACACCCATCTGTATCATATTTGCCAACCAAGAGATAAACTTTATTGCCTTTGGGATATTTTTGATTGATTAAGGCACTCTGCCTGGCCATATATAGTATAATCACATGACACCCAGAAAAATGAGAATATTCTGGGTGGTCACGATTGTGTACACCTAATGTATATATGGGAGGTTACATTGTGAGACTAGGTGAAAAATCGAATCAAATCGACAGCGTGCGAATTTCAGGTAGCAGCAGGCGCTTATCGTCCACTTGACCTGTTCCAAAATTAGAAATATGTTCAGTAAGATTATCTTCGTGGAAATCTTGCCTGGACCGGAATTATGTAAATGTCTTTATTGACGTTCGAAATATTGTATTCACGAACCCGCATTCTGTAATATAGTCTAGCTTCCGAACCGAAGCCTGTTTGTCACAACTTAGGTGGGTTTCGAATAGGTCAATAGGAAATTGTCCAATTTCATTGCTTGTATAGTATTAGTGGATTGGTGGTTGGCACTTCTTCCTACATGTTCTTCTCATATGCATACTCAAAACATCCCATGTAGCATCATCATGAAAGTAAAAATATAATGAGTGAAGTACTACTGGTACAATATATTTCACAAACAGCACCACCGGCATGCAACTTCTTCATTTTTTTGTTGGCTAATCCGCTAACATAGCCTCGGGCAGACATATTGCAGTTAGTTCAGTCGGCATCTACAACTGGGGGTACTTTGATGCACTCTTCCGTATCATTTACGAATGAATAATTATAAACTTGAGTTGAAGATGTTATAAATTAGACTTTGATCGATATAATGGCCGCGTCTTGACACCCGAGAAGAACCCCAAAGTTCGTCGGTTATGTAAGAGGAATCTGATTCATCTAGCGCAGCCAATAACGGGACGGGTTCACCTCGTCTAGTTACACTGTGTGGGTTATATCGCATAAGGTGAAGTCAATAGTGCGGAAGTTTCAAAGAGTGCGTTAGCAAAACACCATGGCAAATTACACATATTATCGCGAATATGATGAGTTTACTAATTGCAACATAATAGTGTTAGTCTTCTCTAGTACGTTTTCTCCTCATTAGCAAACATGAAATAATTGAAGATATTTGTCGCTCAATAATAATCAGACTATAACTATGTAGGCCCAATCTACATATGGTTTAGAATCACTATACATACGGCATGGTCATGGTATTATTTCCACTGCGCTCCGTTTTTCATCGACTCGAGCAGCGCATTATAAGTATCTTAATGTACGCATGAATTGCAGATAGTTTGATTGGCATCAACACGAACTCGGATGCAACGGTTAGGATGCTTGTATAACTTCGACTTTGATATCATGAGCGTGTCGTGTAAGATATGCCTGATATAGTTCAGCCGACAATGAAACGAGTTCACCTTAGTGGATTATATCGCACAAGGTAGAATAAACAGTGCGGAACTTGCGAAGGGTGCGTTAGCAAAACGACAAAAAAGAGAGCTTGCGGATCTTATTGCAAATATGATGAATTCACTGATTGTAATAGATTGGTGAATAAGTTATCATCACTGACTATGCACGTTTTATAACACAAATCCTCGCTTATAAAATAGGCGAGGACATGTTCAAATAACATGTCGTCAGAGCAAATTTTACCAAGATGATGTTCTAATATTCCACATACCAGAAATAAAGTGGGACGCAGAATGATAAACGAAATAACGAAATCAGTGGGTGAAATAGTTGATTATATTTCTCGTAGTGAGAAACTCAGAAATATGAAAGTTGCTTTTCGTTGATTATATGAACAATATCCATTATATTCATATATTACCTAGTTACAATATCTAGTAGTCACGAAGTCAGTAGATATTGAAATGATGGCGATATTAGTGACGTATTCAAACACTCATCACGACCTCATTTTGCCACATCGTTGATCCATTGTCAGATTGATCAGCACGATGGAGATATCAAGAATGGGTCATACATATCTCATTCCAGAGACATCGACTATATTTACAAAAACAATATGCAACAACACTACTTATTAAATCAAGTACATACCTGAAAACGCAAGCGATGCTGACTACTGCTGATCAAATATCTCGTAGCAGAGAACTCTTTTAGCAGAGATTTCTCCTCCGTTATCATGAAAAATGTAAGAAAACAAGTAATTTCCCACTTGCGAATTGGTCAACAACAGGAAATTGAACGGGATTTGGTTATTAAACCCAAAACGACTAGCCTCGGTTCTTTGATATTACCCAATCATTCCGTATTTACATGTAATAAAGCAAGACGAGGGCACGTAATCACTGGTGATAAAGAATGGGGGACACTTTAATAAACTGTCCACAGATTTATTATAGTATTTTATGGAATACGGGCATATCACCCGTAGTCTATTCATACTGGTGTTTCACCACTGGTGTTTGGGTGAAATAAATATGTGTACGACGTAATGATCAGGAATCAGAGTATAAAAGTAACAAATATGCGATATTATTGTGTTGGAAAAACAATATTGTCAGGAGCTTATCGTATTTTTCTAAATGATGAACATGTCACCTGTATTTTGCTCATGCTTCTTATGGTTGGTCAAATACATAAATATACGACGTGATACGTATAACGAGCGGGATATACATTATATAATCATGTGTTTGAGGAATGACAGATCAAGGCTATTTTTGAACGAATAAACACCCCTAAACAAAACAACAATCCTCTCGAAGCCTACCACTCATTGATCCCTCTATGCGAGAAGAAATGTTAATGGCTATGCATCCAAAATTACTCGTTTGAAGTTTGAGGCGATGACCCCTATTGGCAATTGAACTGAAAAACGTTAAAAGTAGTTGAAGGAAAGACCATCAAGTCCGCTTTTAGAAACCTAAATCAAGTCACCCACCCACCAGTTCCATCGAATTCAGACCGAGATGCCGAAAATTTTCCTCGTAAGGCGAATTATGTAGTCAAATGATTTTTCCAGTAGCCCCTAGCCCTTTGGTCGTGTAATATATTAGTTGGAATAGTTTCAGTATGCATGGATAACAGCGTTATTATTATCTTCTTCATACCATCACGCTACACGTAATGAAATTGGACAATTTATCAGTAACTCATCCAAAACGCATCTTAGCTGTGATAAACATGCTTCGACTTGAAAGCTATTCTACCGACTCCGGGCTCCCTAAATACAATATTTCGGACGCCATGAAGAGCTTTTACAGATTTCTGGGTCAGACAAGAGTTCCCCAAGTAGAATCTTAATATTCAAACTAATTTTCTGGTTCCGTCATTCATAAAACGGGATCTAGTCTTGTTCGGCTCGAATAATAACTAAAATTTCATTCGTTGCTCTTCTATTATATCGAGGACGTTGACAGTGTAAACTTAGTCACTTCAATTCACTGGACTAATTGTACAGCCTATTATAACTCTCATTCATAACTTTCGAAGTATATCATAATGTTAGGAGATTGCCCGACATTAGAACTTAATATTGTATATATTGAATTTGTGTGATCACGACTTCTATTACGACTACCTACCGGCTTCTTGTGTCTGGATGTGAACTACTTTTTTATGCTCTTATTAGCTTTTAGAAATTCCCTCGACTTTGTCAATTTCATCTCGTCATCATTTCGTCGCCAAATTCATCTGAAAAATGTATATCCACGAACACACTTCAGATTAAGGTTCTTGCAGTTCAACATTTCAGTTATTAGACACTCAGGCGGTGGGCATTCCATAATACAGTACATATTTGTGATCAGTTGTTGACACCATTTTCAATATGCTCTGCCCTCGAAATGACCAAACACCCGATTCAAAGGAGAAAACTAATGTATATTCTCGATTAATATTCACCTTAAAATGAATGAGAAGATTATCCCAGTTGGCACATCAATAATACATAATTTAGTATAGCCGTTGGGATAGCTTGAACCAGCCCACTAAGGCACAGTAAAGAGTTGAGTTGAACCACTAAACTGGTGGCCTGCTTTCTAATTGGTAACTTTACCAACTGAAGGGATCTGTTGCACTTGACAACAGGTCTGTTCATATTGCCAAGAAATATAGTTTCCCTTATCATCATGAAGTTTCTTCGCGGAGGCTAAGATCAATGGTATATCAATGTTACCACGAAAACAATAAACCTGTCGCCGTCGGTATTGAGTTGGTTTTCAACACGGTTACTTTCCAATCGGCCGTTTCGCTGCTGATCGAAGTGAATACTAATTACGAGACCCTCGGGAGATTTAATGACCTAATATGGAGGTTTCTCAAGTTGCTCAAGCGATGCCTTCGAATAAGAATAAGCCGTATAGGGGAATAGGGTAATGGCATGATCGAGTATTAACTTTTTGAAATAAGATCCCGTAGAATACCATGATTGCATTAATGGGCAATCTGCATCATCCAAGCGAGTTTCGGTAACTTTCGAGCATGCAAAGTGTATTCGTGTCAAGTGACGCAGACCTGTTAGGCTGTCAGAAACGTGGAAAGTATGGTATCCCTCGAGTCAATCGTAACCTTACTGCTAGCAGTTGTTTACATAATCTCTCCAAACCCAAGTTATCCTGTGAGGTAAATTGTGACAACTACTTAAATTAAACAATGAATTGCAGCGCCAACTGGCGAATCACAAATCAGACGACGGCATTTACCTCTCTGTTATGACGTACTTAGCTTCGAATCAATACAGAGTGAATTATTCTAAATTTCAATAGTCGCGAACGGTGATTGGTATAACATACTAGATGTTGCATGTTGTGATACTGTGCTACGACATGGCTGTTTACTTCCGCCAAGTATATCCTGGAATGCATTCCTACCGCAGTTCTAACAAGACAATGTCTGTACATGGGACGTCATTGATATCACTCAGGCAGTATTGACCTAAACTACGAGAACTTGAACTACGATAATTACATTATAGGTTGTGATATGCTATGTGAACAAAGTTATGCAACGAAAAACATACAGCACGTCGTCCTGGCTCCCCCGGGATCAGTATAGCCCATCCCCCGATGGACTGTCATTTGACGCTACCCTAACAGTCAGGTAACAAATGTTTAAATATTATGACCAGGGCGCAATGTTTATAATTGATTTCGAAACCGAAAAATACCATACATAAACAATATAGATGTAGCAATACGATTACAGATCAATGTATAAGCCACGTCCACACAAGGAATTATCACATATATCATAGCCGTATATAACTTGTCCTTACAGAGACGTGGTTAGCAGGGGATGACAGTGATTTTTATCTGGGTTCGCTTACCCCACCTGGATATGAAATATTCAGTGTTCCTCGTGGTGGCGGTGATCCTCCCGGAGGGTTCGCAATTACCCATAAAGAGGGCATAACCATTGTCTCTAAGTCTGACATTAAGGAACAACACATCAGAAGTTTCGACCACCGTGAACTCGTGTCCACCTCCTGTACTAAGTGTGTTACACTAGTGGCCAGTTATCATCCCCCACCCTCAACGCAGAAACAGCCTTATTATGAGTTTGTTCTTCCGAGAGTATATATATTGTTGTTGTTGTTGGAGATTTGAACTTATCTTTTGACTGTGCTGACGATGGTGATTCTGTAAAATGCAATGATCTCCTGAATAGTCTGGGATATACCCAATTTGTTCAATGCCCTACTCACAGTCGTGGTCACACGCTCGAGGTAGTAATATATCAAGAAACGAACAACGTTATTGAAAAAGTAACAGTTCTTGACCTTATATCAGACCACAATATGATTGCTTGTAACCTGAATATCTCGAAACCAACTAAATCCGTGAAGACGGGTCTCATCAAGGAAATACAGACGAAATGATATCAATGCTTTCGATATAGACATTGCATCATCTGACCTAGCCAATGTATTGTCTGGCGAATGCTGATGTCTCCGCTGTGCAATATATCAGTGTTCTTTCAGATCTGCTAGACAAGCATGCACCTCTCTTTAAAAATATGTAGTTCTCAAACCTAAGCAACCCTGGTTCCCCGACTTTTTGCATCAAGCCAAACGCGAACGTAGGGAAGCGGAGAAGAGGTCATTCGGTCCTCTTGCTTGCTATCACGAATGTTGTAAACAACTCTCTTAGATCAGGCGTTGTTCCTGTGGCTCCAAAGGAGGCTGTTGTAACACCTCTACTGGGGAAAGCTAGCTTGGACTATAATGTATTGAAGCTCTACCGTCCTGTTAGCAATTTACTTTTCCTCTCTAGGATTCTGGAACGGGTTGCTAAACAGTTGACGGATTTTATGAACTCACACGATCTCCATGACCATTTCAGTCTGCATACAAGCAGTTTCACAGCACAGAAACGGCACTGAAAGTCCACAACGGCATCATGTGGGCCATGGAAATACCAGGTGTTACACATATTGTGCTTCTTGACCTGAGTAGTGCCTTCGACACTCTTGATCGTCAGGCGCTGCTCCATCGACTACATAATTTAGGCATTCGACAGAGTCCACTGGAATGGATCCAGTCTTACCCCACAGAGAGATCACAGAGGGTACTCGTCGATTGTGAATTTTCAGCTGAACAGCACCTTGGGTTCGGTGTTCCACAAGGTTTCGTGCTCGGTCCTCTTCTATTATTGGTTTACTTTCCACTACTCGGGGACCTCATTCGTCAACACGGTATGGATCTGCACAGGTATGCCGTCTGTCCTACAACTGCTAGTGGGGTTGCCCATGCCAAGTGGAATCTAGAGGTATGTGTACAGCATGTGCAGCTGTAGATGTCACAGAACTTCCTAAAACTAAATGTCAACAAACCTGGGGTTATGATGCTCGATTTCTAACTTAAATATCCAAGTTCACCTTGTCTACTATAACTGTTGGTGATGTCGATGTTCAGATC
>JAUOBX010387558.1:0-10704 GCA_032360705.1 Eupentacta quinquesemita
TTTGAACAATTGCCACATCATCAGTCGAGACAACCTCCAGATACAACTTATCATGTATCATCCGCACATTTGTTAACTTTGGAATTCACAGAATCTTCAAGATCGTTGATATATAAGCCAGGAAGAGTAATGGCCCAGGAACCGATCCTTGTGGACACCATTGGTGACATGTTGCCGAGTAGACGAACGTCCATTAATTACAACCCGTTGGTCTCTATTATTAGGCCATTCACAAATCCATTCAAGGACGTTGCCAACGATACCGTAACTACGGGTTCCACTGACACTGATTTCGAAATAGTCAGACACTTGCAGTAGAAGGGCCAATATGATTTAGTATTATACTGTTTCCTTCCCAGTATAGCTAATGGGCTTCCTATATCCTTCCATATTCCAGAAATTAGATTTCAAACATGGCGGGACTCGAAACTTGACGTATCGATCCATACGCCAATTTTGATTCTGACCGTACTTTGAGCCTACGTCAACTTTTGTCTGACGTATTGAACGTGGCTGAACGGAACTCATCCAGTGCGGACTGCTCCATCGAATAACGTGCAAAGTGGTGGGAATTGACGTGACGTAGCGTGACGTGACGGAACAGAACGAACCCAGCGTGGACAGTGTGATGCGGTACGTAGGTCCAACGTTACCCGAGGCATGCCAATGCACGTGCGCTGTTAATTCGTGTTCGAGACTCGCACTGCTCCCGGTGTTCACAAACAGTGGGTGTAGGGAGTCGAATACAGCCGTAGTGTCTGAATACCCAGGTAGAGCGATACGCAGGAAAATATGGGAAGCCGAAGGTTTGCAGTTTTCCAAATTTGTTCACAAAATAGCCCATGCTGCCCCATTGGATGACATTTCATGTTAACCTTCAAACTGACAAAGATGTGTCATCATACAATGAATATTGCCTCAAAGTTTGGTTAACTTCTGTCGAAGAATGAGCATGTGGCAGCCGGGAAAAAAATGTTCACAGATTGATTAATAGTCATGAACCAATAAAAAAAAAAGTGATTCATTGCAATAGAACAATTTTATTTATTATTATTTGAAAAGTCCGCAATTGAAACAATGGCTTCCCAGTACTCAGATATTCGGTAATCAGATATTCTATATACTTATTATAAATCTGTTCAATTGAAGCTTGCTATCCTCATTTGAATATACATGAATGTGGATTGGCTATGACTGATATTTACTCTGGACTTCCAAATTATGGCAATGCCACTTTTTTAGTTGACTGTAGAGGCATGGAAAAAGGTCTCGTATTCCTCTGTAAATATGTTACCTTCATAAAAAAAAAAGGATGAGATGATATTCCTCATTCCTGTGTAAATATGGTTGACTAATTTAACTTGATGGAGCAGGTTACTAATATCCCTCTTGGATGTGGTCATTCTCATTATGTTGAATAACACACAACGTCAACACGTTCTCCTCGATGTCTTGACTCTGAGACCATTATCGCCGAGGCACATGAACGTATTCGTCAACTGCCCGATGAGCTGCTCGATGATGGCTCTGGTACCTCTGTGAGATCTGATAGAGAAAAAGTAGCATGTTTCAGGTTATCCATAATTTGTTAGTCTATGTGATGATCGCTTGCGAACAGGAGTGGAAATAAGGGTGGAACATTGAAGATTGAGATGACCCAAAATGATCACTGTTTTTTAAGATGGGGCCTCTCTGTTCACTTGGTAGGTTGGTATGGAGAGTGAATAGACACGCATGTAGTTTTGTGGAAATGTTCTACTGCGTCTGTGTCTGAATTTGCGTCATCCACAAAGGTTTTAAGGACTTGTAGTAGAGGTCTTCGTCAAGCTCGGTCAAGTATAATAATGCATTGTTTTTTCATATCTCTAAATATTTACCGGTTTTAAGTCTATCTGCAACTCTCCCTGGATTTAGGATTAGTGTCATCAACCAAGGCTGCAGAGCATATTCAGAGTCTCCTAGTTGTAGGCCCTGAAGGTCCCCGTTCCGGTAGGCCTCATCCAGTCGACTCTCCTGCAGGATTCGACTGTCGCCACACACATTGCCATAATAATCTGTATTGTTGGGGAAGATGTTGACTTGAGCACTGCTGTTTAGTAACTGACTGTATTGTCCGAACTGAAAATACCCGCCAAATTGGACATGTGACATTCAGGAACCTAGGTCTACCCAAGATCAGACCTAAGGTAAGGAATGATTTCAACATGTACTTAGGAAATAATTCTACCTGAATAGCTTTATGAAATAGAAACGACGTCTAGTGGCGCGGGCGTACAGTCCTGACACCTTGGCCTGCCTGTCATAGATGTCCGGATAGCAGAGCCACTGGTGCCTTGACATCAGTTTCTTCCCCTATGCTAGTGTATAGTGAGTTCGCATATATACGCCGGAATAACCAATTTGGCATGAACATGCATGCACGTGTCGTGCTTGGAAAATAGTTCAACATATCTATCCGCATACCCTACACAAATTCGGCGCCATGGGCCACAAACTCAACGCTAGTGACTGAACACATTCCCATATATTTTCTCGTACATCGACATACAGGGACTGCGCCTTTTCTTGTGGTGGTTCAGTTTACTGGAGCAGCATGCCGATTGACATGTAGTTCATTCCAATGCGTATTTTGCTCTATTGTCCAGAGAGTGCAATCTGCTGAACTTGTTCCTTCTATTATTCTGATCTATATTATTAATATTACCATTATTACTGATATTATTATAATTGTTCTCATTTTCCTACCCGAAGAGTGAAAGGCACGGCCAATAACCCTCCGAAAGTTTTGAAACATCCAAACAGTAGAAGCCTGACATGTGATCTTTGAATGTTCTCCAACCATCAGGAGGATTTGACTTCGTATGTTCTTGCTCTAGTGACAGATAATCAATTTATTTTGCATTTACCGTATATCATAGTTCCCTTTAGACTGTTTAAGAGTCTATTTTCGGCATTTCGATACCTCTTCCGACACTATTGAACTCATCGACAGTACTCATTATCTCCCATGATCGAACGCTCAAGGACCATAACATATGATGTATCTATCCCAGACATCCTCCGAACAGCTGACGGGGATCGATAGAAAACCGCTACATAAAATGAACGGCAGAGACAAAACTGCAAGGCATGGATTTAGAAGTCGAGAGATTTCGTCAGTTTAGGTTGTACCCTAAGGACTGTCTATTGAGAAAAGGGAATTGAAGACGTATTTCAAATGTTGGGACACTCTGAGGATTTCCTCAGATTGCACAGGGATTACCCAGTGGATTCGTTCTGGCTCCACGCGTGGATTATTGTGTAGTTCAGTCACGCACATCATGTGAAATCACCAGTGCATCCAGTAATTACCTTTACGGTCAGAATGCAGTATGGGAAATATAAGGGAATTTATTAATCCACGCTGGAATCGAATAATTCCGTCTTGACAGGGTAAAGGGACAGTTAGAGTTTACCGTGTCCGGTGTTTAACCCTATACCTGGCTAGCACGCAAATTTTGCGTCCCGATCCGCCCATCCCACCCGGAGGTCGAAGAATAGTCACCTATCCCCGTTTTCCGAGCGCGTGTTCCGAAAATCAGACACCGTGACCGGGGTTACGTAATACCGTCATGGCGTGACAATGGGCCATCCACGCGAGGCATTCCCAGGCGAGGAGGGCGCATTGTTCTCGCTGGGGAGAACCCATCAGCGCCGCTAGGCACACTGATCGCCAGTGAAAAAATCGAAAACCCAGGTAAAGGGTTAACCTGTGCTGTAACCATCTTAGGTCCGTAATTGACTATAATATCCATTGGAAAGACGTGGCTAGCGAACACACGTTATACAAGTTTCAGCGATCATATATGACGATAGTTATACTGCTAGATATTTGGAACGATGTTCACTGAGGTAACACAGCGTGTACAAAAGCAATGATAATTGATAAAATGAGTTTGTATAGCATATTCTAGAAAGTGGGTAGCGGTCTCGCGGAGCGCACATCGCGAGAAATTTCAATCACCAAGCGGTTGTGATCATGTGATGATCGTACAGTACATACTGAGATATACTAGCATAGTATGAACAATACAAAGGGAGGGTGAGGAGGTTAGCGAATGAGGCGTATTTATATATCTCGAGATGTAGTAATCGAATATGATAGTCACTATTGTTACGACCATTTTGCATCCGGGCAGTGGGGGCTGTACACCCAAGCTGATATTATCTTCTATGGCCTACCAGTCGATATGTGGTGCATAACATGTGGGAGACCCTCCTAATGGGCTTGAGTACCTACTCTCCTGCTATCCATGAATGCGAGCACGTGCAAAATGAATATGCGCAACACTATCATCCGAATGATATATTGTCTCCTTTATAAAAAAAAAGTATATTGCAACACTCATGTTGTCAACGTTTGAGAAGAATGAAGATTATCGGTGTCCGATGGATATTTAGCATTCTGCGCCATGACGACTAGCTCTACCATCACTTCGAGTCATTTGCATCAATACGTGTAACCTTTCAATTACCGATATTCCAGAACAATAATGCATGCTGTGCTCAAGTCAATGATCGTAGAATCAGTTACGTACTGCATTGAATATACAGATTGAATATTTGAATATACAGAATAAGATATTATATATATATTTAGTGCTTCAATGCATGACCATCATGTTACAAAGCAGGCGTGTTATATACCTGCTCCCGATGTTAACAGCCTAATCTGCCAGGGAGGCAACCTTCCATATACAATCACTCCACCACACATGAACACGACAAAACAACAATTTTCAGCAGAACCATATTTTGAAGCGCTTCACAAACATCACCTCTGCTGTGAGGTAACTTTTCATAGCCCGTACATTTCAGTTCACGTGGCTGGTGTCCTTCATATCTGCAGAGTCGATTAGATTGCTACTTTTGAGCGCATACGGAGCTACATACAGCACAATTTATTGTAGGTTACCTCGTAGGGCACCAATTTATACTCGGATGGAAAGATGCAGTTATGTTGAAAATACAATGCCTAAGGATTGACATCCCGGAAGGTATAGTCATTTTAATAATTACATATATATAGCGCGAATATCCACCAACAACTTATCAATGCCCTTTCCAAAGCGAGTTATTGAAATGCAAATGGAAGAGGAGAGATTTGAGTTTACGCTTGAACGAGTCCACGGACCTGTCGTCTTCACTTCCATCGGGAGAGGGTTCCAGAGGTCGGGACCAGCATAAGCGAATACAATGTCGCCGGAGCAGGATCTAGTTGGTGGCTTCTGTCAGTTGAATCCATGATTGGAGCGAAGAGACCGAGTATGACTATATATAGGTGGCTGCAGATAATTCAGCGCCGATTGTACTCGATTTTCTTACAGGTTCCCCTTAACGCCTGGGTTGGACGAGGCGCCGGAAAAGCCAGCAGGCTGGGATTTGAACTGGGACCCGCCTGATCACCAGTCCTAAGCTATACCGACCGAGCTGATCGATCCCCAAATTAGAATTACTGACATAAAATGACATAACATAAATCAACGATAAAACCTGCAAGGGGGCAGACTCGAATACTCACATATAAGAAGGCGTGCAGTATTCCATTCGTCAATGTTACCGTTTGACCAATTTTCCGCATTGATTACATCAACCACAACATCTAAAACACTATTGTGGTCGAGACCGGTCTCGGATTTCCATTGAATTGCTGGTCTTGGTCTTAAATTCGGGACCGAGACCGCCATACCTACAATATGAAGACTCAAACTTTTGGGCCGGTCTCGGCTTCCCCTGCCTCGACTACAGCCCTGATCTAAAGTACGAGTGCGTCGCCTCAACCAGCTGAGCATCACGCACCTTACCGGATGGCGTTTTAAGTGTTAGATTCAATCTTGATATTCACAGTTATATTGCATCACTTGTTACTGATTTCCAAGGGATCTCATAAGCACACATCCCAGTGGCGTATGTGGGGTTCAGGGTTCAGGGTTCACCACAACCTACTTTGCCCAACAAAAAATGAGAGCGAAACGCATCTATTAGAGATCAAATCGAGATAAATCGCTGTTCTATGTGATATCAGGTGTCTTGGAGTAAAAAAAATATTTCATTGGTCGATATGGAGGGTGAGGCAATTAATGAGGGCGTCGTTCCCTTGGGTCCCGACCTCCACATCCCGTAAAAAGTGAATGTATCATCCGGACATGTTGAACATCGGTAGTATTGCATCATCGATTGTGACATGCTATTTGTTCACCTAGCGCACTTTACCCGTGTCTCGTTCAAATACTGTGTAAATACAAATTGTACGGGACCAGCAGGTAAACGAATGCAAAAATAGCGTGAGCCATGATTTCCTACAACATTTCATATTCACACACATGTGCAGTATATATGGGTCAGGAAACGTTTCGAGGAGGGTGGTACCCTCACATTACTGTCCTCCCAAAATGAAGTTACGCACACAACTTATCGCCAGTGTTCGAGAGGTTCAGCGGGGCAATCCTACATAATTGTGGTTTCTTCGGTGCACTGAGTAGTTGACTCAGACAGCACAAATATGAAAATATCACCATCGCACTTATTGGAAAATCGACGTGAGCCATGAATTCTTAGGGCATTTCATATACACACATCTCAGTGGCGTATACGCACGTAGGGTTAAGGTATAGGTCAGGACACCATAACCCACTTTGCTCAAAAAATGATAAGAGCAAAACGCATTTCATAAATCTCTGTTTTAGGTGATAGCAGGTGTCTCGGAGTAAAACAATACATTCCATTGGTTGATATAGAGTGTGAGTGTTGGTCAATTAATGGGGGCGTCGTTCCCTTGGGTCTCGGCCTCCACGTCCCGTTAAGAACTGAATGTATCATCCAGACATCCTGAACATTAGTAGTATCGGATAATCTATTGTGACATGCCATGTGTGCATCTAGTGCACATTATCCGTGTCTGTATGAGATCATGTGTAAATACGAAGTGTACGGAACTAGCAGGTAAATGAATGCAAAATTAGCGCGAGCCATAATTTATAAGAACATGCCATATACACATACATGTGCAGTAGCTAGATAAATGAGTCAGGAAACGTTTCGAGGAGGGTGGTACCCTTATAACGACCCTGCTACCAAACAAAAATGGTATGCCAATGAACTCGAGGATTGCCAATAAATTGGATGAGATTTTTGTAATGGAAAACATTAGGCATTACTTTGGGTAACGAGACTATTTATTGTTACATTCGTTTCGTTGAAAGCAAGAGCAAGAGCTGATTAATAATATGCGGTGATTGCTTACCATATAGAATAGTGATGATAAGTTCCTAAACCGGCTGAATTTGTAGCGTCAATGTCAAAATGCAACCCTTAAACTTGGTTAGGTCTACAAATAAACGCACAGCGAACGACCGCATGGATTGCCTTTGCCGTCGGCGATGAATAAATCAAGCATCTTGCACTTAGGTAAACATATCAGCATTGACCTTTCAGATATAGGCCTGAAGCAGTGAGGGCGCATGTTGCCTTCCAGACAAAATAATCGACTGATATTAATTGAAGGTCGACTCTTGTGTTCTCCTTTTACGTTGCCCACTCCGACATTTCCGTTCTGCATTTTTAGTAAGTGGAGGAGCTGGTATTACGTGCGCGCCTGCTCTTGGGTGGTTGCCTCTTCATCAGCTGCACTGAGACCTCTCTAGCTCGGTTCGGTCTGCTTCCTGCAAGAGAGGGGGAGCATATCAGACGAAACGTATATGTTTATTCCTTTCCGACTCTCCAGTACTTCAGAGAGTTGTGATATCAGGTAGGTCCTAGCTTGTTTGCCTGCTTATTAAACACCTCATGATTGCAGCGATGGATGGATACTGCCAATGAGTTTTGAGAAGAGAATTGATTACTGCAAACATAGCTCCCTATGCTTGAAATGGCAGAATTTTGTTTTTAGCATAAACAAATTTCAGGCAAACTCTCTGAATTGCTGTAGAATACATTTTCGCACTACCTTGGGTTAGGGTTAGTATGATGTAGTGTTGGAGGACTCGAGCCAGGCCTCGGCCTCGAGGCCTGGTTGGGGTGACCTCAGCCGTATATCTGTTTTATGTACAATATTGTAGCTTGACCTAAACAGTGGGGACATTGTTTGTGGTTCACGCCATATATCTGCTGTCGTTCTATATTTGAGATGGTTCTGCTCAAAAATATGTTCTTGTTTCTAGATAGAGTTCGTACTCTAACTAGACATGAACAGGCGGGTAAACCGCCGACGTGTAGGCTATACATCCCTGCCCAACTCATGAAATTCGAATCTCCTAGCTTCTTCTAATCCACATCGAAGAAGACAAAGCACAGAATGTCCTCCATATTGTAAGGTTATACAGGACCAAATATAGGAATTCGGGCAACATACACAAAGTTTAACAAATTTTGGGAAAAAATCGCACGATTACCGGCATA
Organism: Eupentacta quinquesemita; assembly: GCA_032360705.1. Taxonomy (NCBI): domain Eukaryota; kingdom Metazoa; phylum Echinodermata; class Holothuroidea; order Dendrochirotida; family Sclerodactylidae; genus Eupentacta; species Eupentacta quinquesemita. The sequence continues at coordinate 8,437 of JAUOBX010387558.1, forward strand.
CAAGTGTGACCTCCGGTGACCTCAATTGGAATGACTGCCATATGGTTTAATATCTTCGCATAAAACCTGCCAAATAGAGGGCAGCACTCATGCAGAAACAGCCACTTGCCACTGCCGTCTAGACAGCCAAACCATAATATTCCCAAACATTATGCTTTCTGAAGTGAGTGCATCATCAATCATGGCATGTGTGCAGAGTGCAGAAATGTAGCCTACTAACGGCGTCTACCGCTGTTCAATTTCTCTCACTTCTGCAATAGAGTAGGCCTACTCACAGTGATCAGTAAATTGGCTCATATCCATTCTACTTTTTTGGAGCTTGTAACTGATCACTTCTGTATTTTGTTGTATGTTTCTGTTTCTGAACACTAGTAGGTGTAACTTCAGGGCCCCGCCCACCCAGGCTGACATTTACATAAACTGGATTATGCATGTTAATCATTATTTACTATTGGCTCATTCTTAGGTTTACCTTGTTTGCTTCACAAGCCTACCAATGTCAAGGTATCCCAATCTTATCTCCTCAACGCATGTTGGCAATAAGGGAGTAGGGAACCTGGGCTCCAGCAATATTACTATGTTGGATGGAGTGAAAGTATGCTTTGATATATTTTCTTCGATATATAATGAGTAGCTCAACCTCGGCCTCGGATAGTGCGGCCTCGGCCCCGGCCTCGTCTTTGGGACTGATGCATCGGCCTCGGCCTCGGATAGGGGATGACCTCAGCACTGATATGATGTATCGCGTCTGCAGTAATATTGGTATATGGCTAACAAACAATTCACTGCGTCCCTCAGAAACGTCATAAATAATTTAAATAATTATTTTACACTTTTTTAATCGAATAATCGACTGCACAAATAATCACGCTTTGTCGATTGTCGCTCTGTTTCTTATATATAATATCCATCTTGCAAGAATTAAGTCATCAGAGTCGACAAAAAATAAATAAATTATAACTGCACATCTTGCATTTCCCTGTCTAATGGGAGGTATTCACAGATCTTGGTAAAATGTTACAATTACTCAAAACATTAGACGTATAATGGTAATTTTTTTTATAGATGTCATTCCGACTGCCATGCTGTGTGACCCGGTCAATAGTATTGTAGCTATCAGTTAGGCACATTAAACGTGAGTTATCGTTTCATCATTCGGTGCTTGTAGTTGAGGATTTTCCCCCCTCCTTCGAGGTTCGTGAAACCTTGCCCAACCTGTCAGTGTATTGATATTCTGACTTGAACAACAGTTTCAGCTTGCTGTGTCACACGTGCCTCTGATGCCTCGTAGTATAAATAAACCTGCTACCTCCAATTGGCCAGCATTCATGCGGTACGTGTGCCAAAATGACAATAATCTTCCTATATTTTCGTATAAATTACGTCTTGAAGATTGTGATCCGAGCTATACATCGGTAAAATGATGATGATCGGCCTCATTCACGTAGTAGAATTACTATCAAATAATTCATCGGAACTATTCCGACGCTGAGCACTGACATCGTCTGTAGGTTATCTGTCCTAAATCACGTTCCATTACTAAGATCACAGATCACAAATCTGATAGTAAATCCTGCCCTACAGGAAGGACGAACTGTTCAGAGGCCACCCCATTGATAAGAAATTCGATTACACATGACGAATATTCAGTCTGTGTGAAATGTTTTTTCGCCATGAGGAGTCACATACATTTCCATAATGTTATGCAATGAAGCGTTCAACAATTCAGATTGTTTTGAAAACAACGCTTACGTGAACATCGTTAATGCAAATGTGGGGCGAGCTAGTCGTCATGGCGCGGAATACTGAATATCTATCTGAACCCGGCAGTCTTCATTCCTCTCAAACGTTGGCAACACAAGTAACGAATGTCGCAATATACCTGTTATAAAGGACGGAAAAGGACAACAGTGGAGGCAACAAAGCAACCAGATAGGGATACATGTGTTCACCTTGTACTTGCTGAACTGATGAATGGCAAGTCAAGAATATTTATTTCATTCAACAACATTATACTTGAGCCCGATATGATGATCTCCCACTTGGTATGCATCACATACTGCAGACTCCTGACATCAGGTTTATTATCAAAGCTAGTAGCAAAAATTAGTCGTCACATTTCACCTGTTCATCTCTCGTGTGGCGAATTAAAATCAATTATTGGATTCCCGCCAGCTGGTAACGTTAACTGTTAGTAGCAAGAATGAATATAACACCCAACTTAATACTCGAAACGCCACCCGGTCAGAAAGCGTTTTGCCCTGGGGG
>JAUOBX010387669.1:0-10704 GCA_032360705.1 Eupentacta quinquesemita
TTATCCTCGGCAGATCGAAATATGACAGTGCGTCTGCAGCATTAAAGGAGCTGCATATTCTCCCAGTCAGCGTCCGTACCGATTACAAAAACCTTCTCCTTGTGTTCAAGTGTATATATAACCTCGCACCCACCTACTTGTCGGAGTTGCTCGAAATGAAAACGTCTGGCCGTTGCACAGTTTCTTCGAAGGGCATCCTCCTCAAGATTCCTTTCACGAGCCGCAAATCTTGCGCTGACCGCTCCTTCAGTGTCGCTGGCTCCAAACTGTGGAACGCCCTTCCCAGATAGTTCCCCTATCTTTGTGGGTGATATTGAGGCATGTTGTAATAGGCTGTCACCAATTTCCTCTTATGGTAATGTCCAAATTCCTGCCCCGTAAGTTATGGCTGGAAGGGTATATTGGTTCCATACCTTCCGCTTGATGCATATCGGTAAATTTTCTTTCATGATGGTGGTGTATCTTCCTAAGACTTGCCAGCTTTAATTCTCCTCCTGATTTCTGAGAAGCTTTTGTTTAGTGTATATTCAACTTTTTTACCCGAGGTTACATGCCAGCAAGGTATGAACGCATATTCTCCGTTTCATCCCAACCTCAAATTGGTGATACTGTTGACGAACATGACGAACGCCCCAACAAGTTTGCTGGAGAGGAAAATATAATCGCTAAGCAGTGCCAGCGCCAGTTAGGCCATGGTTTGATTGAATTATTACATGTGGCAGATTCTCCGTGAATGTTTACCTTCTATCGCCGATGGCGAATCGTACTGACTGCATGTGCAATGACCCCTCCTGAGAGATGGCTAGCCCAACATACCCAGACAAACAGAATAAAACAGTCGACGGTATCAAATTTGAAACTTATACTGGGTATGACCTACTAAAATGATTTGATTTTCTCCCCCGACTTCCCCCGTCTAGTGAGAAAAAGATCAACATCGGGGCGGACGACTTATAAATGAAAGTAGTCGATGTAGCACTCTGACGGGTGGGATCCCGATATAGCCGTTCCACGAACCGACGAACATTGAGATGACTTTCAGTTCTGGGTGATAACTTCGATGCGAACATCTCTGACCATTTCACCTTTCTCCCGTCTGTACATTATTCCTTATGTTTGATAGATGTCATTTTCGAGATAATCCTTCGCTTCTCGAAATACAGGTGATATGCCTACTATTGTCTTTCATTGGTGTCAACCTTTAACAGTGATGAGTCTTGATTTCCTCCTTCCGGTTTTGGAGTATACCTTCGATGCAAACATGGCCAAACATTCCACTTCTCTCATGTCTCGCAACGAATTTTGTTCTGTGGAAACCGAAACCGTCCGGGGCCGATGCGCACTGTCTCGGAAGAATTTCTATGATTGGCCCCACTAACCCTAATCCCTAACCTAATCTCCAGCCCTAACAAAGACTATAATCGACGTAATAGAAAAGCATTAGCCAATCAGAAAATACCTTACGAGACAGTGCGCATCAGCTGACCGTCCGCCCTGTCTTTCAATTATCTGCCAATTGAGATTAGACGAGGTGTTTGTCAATCCCGAACATGTTCAAGGTAATGCCCAGTTTGGGGTAACCACTACTTTGCATCGAGGATCTATGACAGTTCTGCCGACCTTCATATCAGCCGAGCGATACACTCGTCTCCTAACTTTGGAATAACAATCGATTCATTCAGGTTGGAGCAACGTCTACGTGTAAGTGACCGTAGCCACTGGCTACTGTATTATAGTCTCCGCCTGTTTGTGTAATTCACCACTAAATTAAATGAGCACACAAAACTGATTTCTGATAGTCATTACTATTTTAGCAGTCTGTTACAAAGTTGTCCCATATTTTGATTCTTACAAAGTCCCACATTAATGAATCCGGTAAACAAACAATCGCCTGTTATGCTTGTGGTTTTGTCCATTCTGCCGTTCTAGATACGTTGTCCAGCTCGTTCAGTTGAAAAGCACACCTCTAAAACAATAATTGCTTGTATTGTATGAATGAATGAAATAAAATAATCATCGTCTCAACGAGGGATTAAGATGGGGATCAAAATCATATCAGCCAATAACGAAAATTCCCGTCCACAAGTGCACATCGGCCGTGCCTACTATTGGTGGGTGCTGTCCCGTCGTTCTGAATGAACAAATAACGAATATATCTGTTTCTTACGAACATTCTAAAGATAAATTATATTAGTGGCCGGCATATTATGTAAGTATGCATCGCTCTGGGGTCCATAGCGGGGGACAAAAGTGATCTATGTAATATTATATGGGGGTTGGGTTGATGTGGCTAACTATTACAAACAGGTGTGTTGCTGCTGTTTTTCAGCGACCACAACGCAATCTACTGTTGGGCGTAGACTTCAGTGAGGAACACAATCATATGCATGCACCCCTCGTAGCATTATAACTATGTATGTATGGTACATGGTATATGGTATATGTGTAATACAGCTTCAAGTGATGAAATCATTTGGACTGTAGTGTCCTATATAAGCATTTACAGTCATTCAGTATACTGTATCAAGACATATGGACTGCATTAACACGGCATCTTCAAACAATCCAGACTACGGTATGAAGACATGTTGGCTACCGTTGGCCGTTGGGCCTATTCACCCTACAGTATCAAACTTTCAGGCTACAGTATATGACAGAGTTACGTTACGATAACGAAACTGCAGTATTACTCCGTTTGACAAAGTGAGCTGGGGTATGGGCGAACCAATAGTTGCCTTACTATGGAGGGTGAGGCGACTAGCACAAACAAAAGACTACCTTCCCTTGTTGATGCTACCTTCGTACAGTCGGAGATTAGCATGAAGGGTATAAGTAGGGATAAGAAACATGATCACGGAGGTAGCATATTCCAAGCACGCGGAGTGGCACAAGCTGATGTATCGGTTGTCGAGAGGGAGGTAACTGAACATGCGATGGGAAAAGAGGATCGACTTATGCGCGTAACCCCATACAGATGATAGATAACAAGTTCAGAGACGCATCACTGTCCTTGGATGTGGCGACAGAGAGTGGAAACCGATGAAGCTGGGGAAAGTATGGATACTAATACTGGGTTATACTGCAGTATCGAGACATATAGATTATCGTATCAAGGTACAATTATAGGATACACTATTAATCTATCATGTCATTCCGACTAAGGTAGGAGAACATTTGGACCACAGTATTGGACTAAAGCTAAGTAGACAACAGTATACTAGACCTAGTATCACAAAAATATGTTGAATCAATACATTTAGGTTACAGTATAGAATGTAACTAATGAACAGCTTGTGAAGCGATAGGTGGTGTTGATGCTCTGATAGGTAAACCTAAATATAAAATATGAACACCTCATAGTCGATTGCCCTAAGTTGATCCAGCAAAAAGAAGGAACATATAATATAAAACCAAAGTTAATTTTGAGTGATCTCATCGTTTATTGAGTACTACTACTCATTACCATAGGGGTCTTCTTTTCTGCTCAATATTCTCAAAACTGGCTTCTAAATCCGTTTGTTATTCCTGAATCGTCAACATTTGAACCGCGTGACGCGCATACTTGGAGGTCCTATCGGGTTGAAATATATCGCGTTAGTACGGTATCAATTCGAGTTAAATGAAGTTAGATATTAGATTTCAAACAACATTTCTCCTCAATTGGATGTCTGCTGCAGGGACAACGGTACAGGCTTATCCATTAGGTACCTCAGTCCATAGTAGATATACATATACTTCAGGTAAACCACTGGTTGTCAGTAATCCAGACGCAGTGTGACCGTCAGTGCTCGACAGGGCAGCAGCATATGTTCCTGCAACCACACTGCAACCACCGAGTGGGAGGGCAAAGGTCGCCATATCCAGGTGTTTCTCCGCTGTGATTGCTCGGAGAGAGAGGAATTGCTTACTCAGCGTGAAAAGCAGTCTATGAAAACATGTACAATGGGAGCCTACTCATGAACTGTTCATCGGTTGGTTTAATACCATGCTAATATTTTGATATGGTCTGTACGTTACACATCACACCGTATAATCTGTGATAGAAGCCCTTCTGTTTTAAACGCCCCCCACCCCCCTTTTTTGACCAAAATATTGCCGAAAAAATTGTTCAATCTAGCAAATTTTGTCTAAATTAGCTTTAAATTGTCCTAAATCAATCAGAATTAGCCTAAACAATTACCCTTTAACAGGCTCTTTAATAGTGGCCCCCTCTTGCCAAAATGCAACGCCCCCCTGAGCGTCTATTAGAGATTATACGGTAGGTTGTATTCGACTCCCTGTACCAGTTGAACTGGTTGGGAACCTGCAAACTTGCTCTCCAATGGTGTACTGTATCAAACAATAACTATCTTTCATATAACAATAACTTGCTTATCTTCACAAGTACCAACCCACGTATTTGGTTGTAAGGTCATTTAATCCTACCCATAAACTGTTCATCAGTTGGTTTAATACCATGCTAATATTTTGATACGGTCCGTACGTTACACATCATAGGTTGTATTCGACTCCCTGTACCAGTTGTACTGGTTGAGAACCTGCAAACTTGCTCTCCAGTGGTGTACTGTATCACACAATAACTCTCTTTTAATAACAATAACTTGCTTATTTTCACAGGTACCAACCCACGTATGTAGTTGTCAGGTCCTTTATTCCTTCCAGTATTGACTATAGTCTCCCATGTTCCCCCTAAATTTATTTTGCCCGTCATCATGATATAAATCAGAAATGTGTAGACTACCCACGAAGCACTTGTTCGTCTCGAAAATTCGTTTCCAGTATTCGTTCACTCGAACCTCCGATGTTCGATCTCAGTTTTCTACCTACTGAGGTGATGCATATGGATGTATCACTACATATGCCGGACAACTCAGGCAATTGTCCGGGTGGAAATTGTCCGGGTGGGAATTGTCCGGGTGCCGATTGTCCGGTCACGGTTCAGGTTGCACCTTCTTCATAATCAAATGATTGACATAGAAAATCACGTGAATATGTGGATAGGTGATCATCACGTGAAGGTCATCGTCAATGAATGAATGGATGGAATAGAATGGGTAAATCGATTGATGAACGGCAGATGAATGGATGAATGAATATATAAACGGATGGATGAATGAATGGAATATTGAGGAATATTATTGAACCAACAAAAATGAATGGATGGAGAATGGAAAAAATCGGAAGAATAAAAAAACGGAAGGATAGTGGAGTGATCAAAGAATGGTAGAAGATTGAATGAACAGTGGAATAAATAAATAAATGAAAAAATGGATGAACGAGAAGGATAATATCGATGATGATTATAGGGAAAAGGTTGAATACTGAGGCAGTTAAACTCCAGTATCGAGACATATATATTGAGAACATTTACACTACAGTATTAGGACATATGCAATGGGCTAAGATAAGAGGCCACGTATAGACGACAACATACAAGCATTCAAACTAGACCGAGTAAGTATCACGACAATGGGATGTTTCAGGACATTTGGGTCACACTAAAAAATATAATGACGTCACTTTTTCGATAGGTCAACCACTCAACCCAAATGTAAAATATGAACATTTTGTAGTCGACTGTACTCTGTTGATCCAGCCAAAACAGGAGCATACAATAACCAAAGTTAATTTCATGTACAACTTTCCAGTGATCCCATCATTTAGTGAGTAGCTACTATAGTTATCATTATCGGAGCCCTCATGTTCGCTCAATATTCCTAACACGGGGTTCTAAAGCTGTTTTCTATTCCGGAATCGTCAACATCTGTACCGTGTGACTCGCATACTTGGAGGTCCTATCAGGTAAAAATATATAAACTGATCGGGTTCCTGATCGGTGAAATTAATAAATAAACGAATGAATGAATAACTATATAAATGAATAAATAAATGAATGACTCCATGTGACTAGTACGCTCTCTAAGCTCGGGGTTGCCGGGGTGATTGACTGATCAGGACATTTCAAACGTATCTGTATTCTATCAAGCCGCGAGACGTATTCGTCATTCATGGTGTCGGTTTTTCGACAATCTGTGTGAACTTTTGACACTTCCCCTCCGATCTCGTTATCATGCTTGCCATTTGCCCAGAGCTCCTTTCAGATCATGGTATAGCAACAACTCCGTGTCGTAATGTCACACCCCATCTTCGACATTAGCAGACTGTCTCATTCCCGGGGGTCAAGCAGTCTTCTTCTGTCTTCCTATGTGAGTAGGGCCCGATCCGCTCCGCGGGAACCGCCCTCTGCGGATATTGTATTTCGGAAGCCAGACGGATCTCTAATAACCACGAACAGACGCAGGAATCCGACGTGAATTATTATTATTACACAAGTTAATGGGTACTGAGTGGGATAGTGCAATTTATAGATTATGGAACCTGTCAGTGTAATTGACTGATTAGAACATGTCTCTGAGCTGTCAAACGCATCTGCGTCCTATCAAGTCGCGAGACGTGTTCGTATGACTTGGGGATTTCTCGACAGTTCGTACAAACCTTCCACAATTCCCCTCCGATCTCCTAACACCCGCCACTTGCCCTTGGCTCGTTCAAGATCATGGTATAGCAGAACCCACGTGTCGTAATGTCACACCCATCTCCGACATTTGCAGACTGCTGCATTCCCGGGGGTCGAGCAGTCTTCCTCTGTCTTCCTTCTTATGTCTTTCTCTGCGAGTAGGGCCCGATCCGTTTCACGGGAACCGCCCTCTGAGGATATCGTATTTCGGAAGCCAGACGAATCTCTAACAACCTCGGACAGACGCGGGAAATTGTGAATTAATATTATTGCAATCAAGTGTCAGTCTATCTGGCTGTGTCAAAGTGTGTGTAGGTGGATTGTTAAAAGACGGGGCACGTTGGGGGAATATCCCACAAGGCACAGTCGATAACTTGGTCTCGAGAGTGTTCCCATCGCTTTGGCAATGCTGAACATTTTAATTTTCTGGGTAACTTGTTGCTGCCTACGCATGTTGTTCTTCATATAAAAATTAAGAATGAATTGGCGATCTCACCCTGTGTGTCTGAATCATGAGAAAACATGTTCGAATTTGATGCGAAAATGATACGCTGGGTCCAGAGGGCCCCCGATGGATGCCTGGAATGGCCTAGTTGCAATATTATTTCATATCGTGGTTGGGCTATGAGGATAGTCTTTCAAAATGATCGAAACGAATTGTAAAATTGTACAGTTTTCGAACCATTCCCTTCGTGACGTTATATCTCCAGTCGCGCTGCCGGTGTGTATTATTTATCTTCATTTCCAATCTACATATTTTCCTTCCCCACCCATATAAGTATTGATAACAATGAACAAAAATATCTCCTCAAATAATGATCTGGTAATGATGTCGCTAGTTTTACATCACAATTGTTCTGTTACGGTGTAAGTATAACTCGTAAATTTATGTATAGCGCCTCCAATTGAACAAAGTTAACAAAATTTCAACACAACTAAATATATAATATATATAAGACAATACTCTATTCGCTGATCCCTATAAAATTTCGTGTTGAGCTCCGGAAATTCGACCGTATGAATGTTGGTTCCCCAAACCACAGCTAATCAGGCTTCTTGTTGGTCATACACCTGCAACACAACGTACAACGTACACTATATACAGAGCATGATGTACTCGTATTGTGTAAAACTACACATGTTCCATCGTGTGATCAGCTACACTGTATAAGCCTGTACACATAAAGTATTTTGTGATTGGCAACTCCTATCGTAAATCATCAATTATAGTCTTTGATGGGATGGGAATTTAAGTTTAGGGTTAGGCTACCCACCCACAGTGAGTGCAAATTGGCTCAATGCGGATGCTCACGGCAACTACGAATTCCTAAAAAGTCAAAATTTTACGTACTTACTTATTTCCATTCCCACGCAGTATTTTTAAACTGCCTAAGTCATCGTGAATGATATGAATGTAGACATATATGTGTTCATTAATTTTCGACTATGTTATGGTCGGCACGTGTAGGGGGAATAGCCCATTGGTAATATTCGCTGAAAAGATATGGATATATTTTTCAGGATGCTGTCAAAAGATCTACACATGTGAGTGTTCACATAGCCGTGTCTGCGCGAGGTCCCGTGTTTCCATGTGACCTTTGACCCGATACAACCGTTCACTGGCTCATATTCTATAGTTCTTTGAATAAGTGTTACTAGTTCCATGATGGGATTCTATTCGTGTGTACGCCAACGCCTGTCGCCGTCTATATGGCTTACCGCGCCTATACTTAACATCCCCAATTCAACCCTCCCTTGAGAAACACAAGGAACACATACTCCGCGTGCCCACTCCATGTTAAGAATCAGCCTAGTCATTAAGCAAGTAATTTACCCTGGAGCTGTATGGATAACCGTTTTTTCGGGACTATGTCAATGTTCCCGGGGTTCGATGTTCCCGGGGTTCGATGTTTCCGGAAACGAGGAACATCGAACCCCGGGAACGTCGAACCTCGGGAACATCGAACCTTGCAAATTCGATGCCTATTGAAAACTACTAAGAAACGGGGAACATCGAACCTCGGGAACATCGAACCCGGGAACATCGAACCTCGGGAACAACAAACCTCGGGAACATCGAACCTTGCAAATTCGATGCCTATTGACAACTATCACGAAACGGGGAACATCGAACCCCGGGAACATCGAATAAATACCAGAAAGGGATATATTGATCATCCACAGTTTTCTGAATACTTAACTTATAGCTGCACTATATTGACATACACTGCGTTGTTCGTTTTCTTATACACAGGCGGTATTCCTTACTGTTATTAATTCACCATAGTGGCACTGTGTTGTCAAAATAGTATTCATAGAGCAGACACACAACTGTATCCAATCTGTTACCATTCGCTGGACTGATCTTCCGCAAGTATTTCTCACCCGCGGGGTTCACGATTGCACGGTCGTCGATCGGTATATCTGGAGTTGGTTAAACAATTATGGCGTAATTTGGTATCCGTCGCTGGAGCCCCGACACAATTCCCTCTTATCCATCTCCGTAACTGACTTGTCTCAATTTACACCCGCGAGCGGATGGCTGTCCCAATCTCTTGAGTTCACCCAACTCCTGGACTGGGTGATGTCAGTGTATAAATGATCACTGACTCTTTTTGAATACCCAATTTTGCATCCCTCTCACTATTATCAGGCAAGCTTGAATGACCTTCTAATTCCCTCATTCTACCACATGCATCGAACTATTCGGGAGTATAAACTCGATTGAATTGACTAGGATATAGCATTATCCCTATCGACTCCATTCAATCCGCGAGCGGAAGGCCGATCATCTACCAGTTCACCCAACTCCTAGACTGAGTGATTTCAGTGTGTAAGTGATCGCTGGCTATTTTTGGATAACCTAATCCTCATTCCTTTCACCATAATTTGAAGAAGTAACTTCCTCATTCTATCACATACATCGCGATCAGCGGATTATAAACTCGATTGGAGTGGCTAAGTTCTAGAATTTTTCTCCACCGACTCGATTCAGATGTACCACGGATTTTCCCCCCATCGCCGTTCCGCTGATGGGAGTTGTAAATTTGTCATTGTTCGTTCCAATTGATGCGACGATATATTGGAGACAAATTCCGTGTGGATTGACATCTATTATTTCTTATGTCAACAATGGACGAAGGCTTCTCGCAGAGTGAAAAACAAAAAGTTACACGAATTTCGTGGATGACGTATTTCCTAATTAGTGCAGCTTCCAACTAATGTTTTCCGTTCTGTAAATGTTGACGTTTGGAATTATTTTATTATAATTATGATCTCATTGATCTCATTCTGATTAATAAAGTTTCCATAAAGTCAGTAAAGTCACAGCATGCCAGTACCTGGATAAACAATTGCAGGATGACTTTTGGCGCTATGATGGCGTACATCATGGAACGCGAGATATTTCTATATGTTGGTGGAGCAAAACGAAGGCATGTATTCCTCATCTATCTATCTGTCTGTCTGTCTGTCTATTTTTCAACCATCTCATGATCGGTCTTTCCATTCATTCGCCTGTCACTTGCATCTAGCCATTTTTTGTCAATGCAAGTTTTTTGCACATATTACATGCACAGACAGCGCTAATCAGAAAGTATCTTGTTGATAGTGCCCCTAAACTGTCTAACGTACCGCTTTACAATAATATGTTCAGTAACCAAATAATTCATCAACTGTGTAGCTGTGTTAGTATCAGGGGCGTATGCACGGGGGTTCAAACACCCCCCCCCCCCCCTACCCATGACCCAAGCTATTTTGGGTGATTTTAGGCACACACATTGCACCATTTTGCATTTTTTGCCCAGGGGGAGGGTGGAAGCTATTTTTCCAAATTGTAAAAAACCGCCCCCCCCCCTCCCCGAAAAAATGTCTGCGTACGCTACCGGTTTGTATGTAACACCAGGTTTCGAAGTTACACCTAATTTGTTATTTTTCTATTTTGCAGATTGCCGTGGACAATACACAGGTTGCTTCAACTTCTACTATTTTCTTTCATCGTAAAATCTACAATAGCGCGTAAGTACCTTTAGTTTCCTTCTTTCATAATAATAATAATATCAATAATAGGCTTAATGATACTAATACAAATCAACGAAAATGTTATTGTTATAACCGAGAATCAGCGTGCGACCTCGTTACAAAATAAGGTATAATCTGAACGTGTTCATTATCATTCCTTCATTAAA
>JAUOBX010387780.1:0-10703 GCA_032360705.1 Eupentacta quinquesemita
TTTAGTCATAATACTAGAATTCTGTACCAACAAAACCAAACGAGACAGGACAAGTCCACTAGACCCATTTACAGAATGTTTTGCTCGGTTTGAGCTACTGAACCATTGGTTCTCTAGTTTTTTGGGAGGAGGCAGGACTACTGTTTTGGGACCAGACTACCAATGTTCACCAAATAGCTGTCAACTGGTTGTCCTTCAGACTACCACATTGAATTCCTCAAAATCACACACTGGAGCCTATATCCAGAATAATATTTGTTTGAAATGCTAGCTTTACAGAAGTTACCAAAACAGCCGTTACCCAATCTATTGCACTACATTTGGCACTCGAAGTATGGCGTGATGAGGACATGAACAAAATACACTGTCGGATTCTGGCTTTGATCCCTCTATCCTGTGACTGGTCTTTGCTTCAGGCCTAATCAATGCAGACTGTGTGGAGTGTCCTTACTCATCAGACGAGATCTAGACGCAAGGCATAGTGCCACATTCTCTGCAAAACTGTTCTGGATTAAAGGAGCATCCATAACACATCTGTTGAAGCAGCCAATCGCAGTCCCAAATTTCCACATTGTATAGCTCTTTGATGTATCTTCAATGTGATAATAACGCTTGTATGGGGATGGCTGTAGTCTAGATGAAGTGTGATGTAGGTGTGAAATCTTGTTGTGGTTGCTCTGTTTGATGCAGTACTGAATCAAAATCAGGATTAAAAAGCAATTCCAATTTCTCCCAGTATAGTAGTACATGTATAAGCTTGACCCGAGTTTGTTGGTTTAATATAATTATGCATGGAATCACATCTGAGAACGCATCAGGGTCATGCCCGGCATCTGTTGGCCTTGCTCCTACCATGAGGAAATCACACTGTACACTGTACATGTATGGCATATATATATAATCTAAATTGTTAATTTATCCACCTGTTATTATTGTTGCCTGCCCACAGAAGACCACAATATCGTCATTCACATGGTGGACCAACAATATTCAAAAGTGACAGATTTGTAGAGAAAAAAAAATCACGGAGAAGACTACTGCATGTAGTGACTGTGTGAAATTGTTGGGAATGTCATCTTGAGCTTGATTAAAATTTGACACCACATAACACCTGTCGCATGTACCATTTATCAATTTGCGAGGTATTTTCTGTTGAGACTATTAGGCTATCAATTTGGTAGTCCGAGCCTGTAGCATACACATAAACACACTGGCCAATTTCAACCTATTTTCCACAGTAGGCATGGCAGAACGTATGGTATTGAAGCCTTTCCATTACTCCAGATTTTCAATGCTAGATTCTGGAGGTAATTCATGCCCCAAGCATACACACTTTTCCCTTTACCTGTTCTCCACTTTTACCCTGGAGGGTATTGCATATAAATTAACATCTTCATCCACATCATCCTGATAGATAACTATTATGCAAAGAAACAAGAGTTGTCCTGAAGTCAAGAACCTCTTGTCTTTATGGTGTTGGTTTAGGACAATTCTGTGACTGATCTCTGGAGATTCAGCAAGAGGGTGGTTGGAGCTATGGTACTGGATATACTATGCTTAAGCTGAGCGTACATCATTATTCCATTGCCGAGCTGGCTTGGTTCAATTTTTCCTGATACTCAGTGTTAACAGTTGGGTATGCCAATTTAAACTCACTCACTCACTCAAGCAGTGTTAGTGCTGGGATTAAAGTTTTGGGGGGAATCCCCCCCTTGTGAATTTTTTTTGGGGGAAATTCAATCATAAAATTGTTGATAAATTTGAACTTCTTCTACATTAATTGATGTTGTACTAGTTTTATGCATTAGCAAATGACAGTTGGGCATCAGTAGTTTAGAGGCTGCTAAAATCGGTCATGACCTGAAGAAAAAAAAGGAAAAGTAAAAACAAAAATATAATAAAACATATTTTTAAGGGGGGGATATCCCCCCCACCTTCCTATCCAATGCGGAGTTGGTGCGAAAAGCGCGTGAATGCACTGCTTAGCACCAACACTGTCATTAGGCCTCTTCCCTCAACTGGCATAGATGAGGCTCATCTGTGGTGAAGGCAATCCATCTTGGAGGAAGATTGCTACAGTTATTAGGAGGTAGTTTATGTAGCCTTGGTTAGCTACTCATTTAGTTTCTAGCAGGAAGAAATGTCCAGTGCCTGATTGGTTCATCGGGTTAATGTTAGGAAGGTCACTCATTCAATCAGCCCTGTCCCATGACTGTAAGGTCGACCGGCGACATGTCGCTTGAAGCTGTCACACAGATCTGCTAGCAGCACTGGCATTCCGATATATTGTGTCCAAGGTGATCCAGTCCTTCACATTGTCCTACCAGGTTCTTCTCCGACGTCCATGTCTGCCGCCACCCTCCACTGTGCCCTGACCTTGGGAAGGTTAGCTATCATGCCTTGGGACGTGGCCAAACCAGGACAGTTCCCATCTTCTAATAGATGATAGGAGGGGTTTGTACGGTCCCACCAGCTTTCATTCGAATAAGTCATTGGTCTCACAGGCGGTGAATGAATTGCCCAATTTGGTCTCAAAAACATGGTTTCCCATGAGGGTCATTCAGTCGGTAATTTTCGCTCAGTTATTTTGTTGTTGCAAAATTGGCTGGCAACCTGCTTAGCTAAGGTCAGGCCAGGGCAGCAATTGATACTTGGCTGACAAGGTCTCTTGTTGGGCAGATTGTCAGAGGCTTGCCTCGAAGTTAGTCCTTCTCTCCCTGCCATCTCTCCTTGCTATTTCACTAGTATAGGGAGCTGATAGCCCTGTGCCGTATCGTTAAAATCGTCAAATCGTCTGCTGCCAAATTTCAGAATTGTCATAGCAAAAATTCAATTCGCCCAGGTTCAAGCAGCAGTGATGAGTTTATCCCACTGGTAGTGAAACAAACGGTCTTGTGGAAAATGGAAATGAACTAGACATGTGCAGGCGAGTAAACTACCATTGTGTATATCGCCGCATTTATTATGGATCTTGACCTCCGATGATTAAGCAATCACATAAACCATGTCAATATGACCTCCAATAACCTTGAAATTACTTCCATGTTGTTCTGTAGCAACTATGGTCCACATCCACCAAGTTTTGTTCAAATCGACTAAGAAAAATCACATTAATTATGCAAGTTTGACCTTTGGTGACCTCGAAATGGCCGTCATGTGTTTTGGCACCAACTGTTGACCACACCCATCAAGTTTTGTGTAAATCAGACAAACTTGATATTTCCGCATAATACCTGCGAAAAAGAGGGCATCAGTCGTGTTGCAACGCCCAATTCCGAACCCCATCTAAGATGACTAGGGCAGACATGTGTATCAAGTAATAAATCTCCAACTTTGTCAGATTCTTTTGAAACTTGTCAGCATGTTCTCCCTAGTCAGATCTTGGATAGGTTCAAAGGTGAGCATTGCTACATGACTGCTGCCCTCTATTTCGCAGGTTTTGTGCAGTCAGAAACTTAAGTTGTTAGTGCCTTAACTCTCTAATGCGCTGTCTGATACTTGATGGATGTCGACTATAGGTCATCGGAGGTCGAATCTGCGTAATATGCGATTTCCACAACTTGGTCAGATTTGAATGGAACGTTGATGCTGAACAACATTAGAGTCATTCCAAAGTCATCTGAGGTTAATCAGACATGGTTTTTGCAATACTTCTATTCATTGAAAGTCAATACTCATAATTATTCATAGGATCTATCCATGTTGGCGGTTCAACACAGGATGGGATTTCCCCTGTTAGGAATCATATATGCAGAGGCTCTAGTTTTGGGGTCCCTCATTGGCCTCATACCTCGCCCTTGGGGCATACATAGCATTTGCATCAATGTTTCCCAAATGTGTCAGACGTTGGAACGGGAGTTGAGTGATGTAAAAGACTGCTGTAGCTTAAAAAAACAGAATTGTCCTTGAGTCCAGTAGACCCACTTGTCTTCATCTCAATTATTGTTGAATCCATAGAGATTCGGGAAAGACATGTCCGTATACAACAGTTTGTTGTTAGCTCACCCTAGCCATATGGCTAGGTGAGCTAATTGTGATCATGTATGTCTATCTATCTATCTATTTTTCTGTCCACAATCGATTCAAATTGCTACTCCTACAACCTTCGATGGATAACTATGAAACTTGGTAAAAATGATGATCGAGTCATCATCGGGGGTGTTCAGAAATGTTAGGCCCGAGGCCCAGTGTGTTTTCTGGGGCCATCATATGGAATCACGCCAAATGCTTCTCCTTCTAAAAATGTCAGTGCACAGTGCTGATGTTCAGTCATAATGATGGTCTAACAGCCATACCTTTGGCGTGTTCAGGAATTTTTAGCCTGAGGTCCCAATTGGGCCCAAGGGCCCATTTTATGAAATTTCTCACAATTGTACTTGAAATGCTTTTCCTCCTACACATGTTAGTGCACAGTGCTGATGTTCAGTCATAATGATAGTCTAACAGGAGTTTTGGGCCTGAGGGTTCATTTTAGAGACTTTCAAACAATGGTACTCGAAACACATCTCCTCCCACGAGCTTCAATTGACTTTCTTCAAAGTCACATGTTGTGATCCATATGTAGAGGATTGGAGGTGTCCAGGATTTTTGGGCTGAGGGCCCGCTTTGGCCCTAGGGCCCATCATATGAAATACAGCGAAATATTGAAGCTCCTGCAATTTTTTGGGCACAGTGCTGATGTTTGGTCATAATTGTGGTCTCATAGCCATACCTTTGAGATGTTCAGAAATTTTTGGCCCAGGTCCCACCTGGGCCCATTCCATGAAGTTCACATAATGGAACTTGAAATGCTTCTCCTCCAACAAGCCTCAATTCATTTTCAAGTTACTTGTAATGGTCCTTAGGTAGAGGTCCATTAGGAGTGTTCAGGACCCATCCCAAGGCCCAGTTTGGGCCATCATGTGAAATAAAAAAAAGTGCTTCCTCTTCTGATGATGATGTTCAGTCACAGTAATGGTCTGAAAGCAGTACTTCCGGGCTTTCAATAATTCTTGGTTCAAGTTCCCAATCGGGCCCTATGGTCCATTCTATGAAACCACACATAATAGTGCTCGTAGAGCATCTCCAGGATTTTTTGGTCCAAGATCCCATGCCATCATGACATCAATGTTAGCTCTGGAATCGGTCAGTATTTTCTCATCAGATTGCATTAGTGAAACACATTCCAGGTGAGCTACTGTGCCATTGGCACTCTTGTTCTCAGAAAGCCTCATATTTTGAGTCATGTATCATACATACCGTATTCATTCCGCTCACCAAGTTCAAGGGTGCGTGCTTACGAGAGACTCGAGTACATAATTATATAGGCCTGCACAAAAGTAAACATTGTTTGAATTCATTTATGTGAAGGCCTAGCATCTGCTGATTAGAGTGATTTCTTCATGTTTTAGTCTCCACGTACATGTCATGTTTGTGTTGGAAAACTTTGATCGAAGTTGCTTCACATCGATTTCTGATTATTGATACAACACCACATGTTCGTTTCTGATGTATTTTTGCAGGACTAAAAGAAAATATTTTTGGGGGGGATTTAGCCTAACTCACACTTGTACTGTATTGGTGCCTATCCCGGGACTAACCCACTCTCAATTGGCTAGATCGGTAGCGACCTGCATTGCAAACAAGTTGGATGGGCACTTTGGGAGACAGCACTTAATAGCGGAAGAAATGCGTTAATATATCATATTGTGTGTTTGAGTACTTTCTAATTGCTAGGCACTATTCAATTGGTGTTCTCTCATCCTCACACTTTCTAATGCTTTTCACAGACGGATTCTGATCCTGCTACTGTACTTTGGGCTGTTGCTTCCACAGTGTTATGTCCTTCTACTGTGAGTATTCAAATTTATTGGGAATGAAATTCAATTTGAAAACAGCCGAAATACACTCCCAAATGCTTGAATGTAGACCATCAATTTACTATATTCATTGCAGTTGTACTATAATAAGCCCAGTTGAGTTGTACCTTAGCACATTGTCCCAAATGGCTGTGGCAATATAGAGGTTTGGGGTCAGGGCAAAGGGCATCTGAGCTCACTAGTGGTCGGAGTATAAAATCTCTGTGAACATGATACGTCTAGAATGCTTGATCTGATCAAGCTGAAATTTGGTGTGTATCTTTCTCATATGGAGAACAAGAAGCCATAATATTAGGAGTCCATGCAATTGTGTAGCAGTGTAGGTGTGTGGATGTGTGTGTATGTGTGTCAGTCGGTAGAGCGTTGGACTTACACACACATGGTTGTGGGTTCAAACCCCAGACGTGGCAAACATGTTTTTCCGTCGTATCCTTGAGCAAGATACTTTACCTCGCCTGCTCCAGGCTGTGCGTCTCGTGAGAAATCCACTGCGCCTTGATCCACATCCGGCCGTATTGACATTGTCTTTACGCTGGACCCGGGTGGTGATGGGGAGGGGGATGACTTGCTGCTTGGGTGACAGCCTGTCCTCCTAAAGACAATTAGCCCAGGCACAGTACCTAATTCGGGTACTCCCATAGTCTGTGAAGACTAACGGGGCCATTATTTGTATGTGTGTGTGTGTATGTGACACTTAATTGTAACCAGTTCAAATTTGGTATGTAGGTTACATATATGGAGAGGAAGGACCATATTGTTTCTGGTGTGAGGTCAAGGTCGGTCAAGGTCAGGAGGGAGCAAAACTTGGAGATGCTTGACCACAGGATATCTGTAGAAGGCAAGCATGTCTATCTATCTATCTACCAGTTTTAATCCGGTTATATCCCCGATTAGCCGAATTCGCCTTACTCTATCAGCAACAGCTCTCACACCCTCTCGCCATCTTAGTCGAGTTGAGGCATCCTCTTTCCTCAAACCAACCTTCCGCGTCTCCTTGTAACCAATTCAAATTAGGCACAGCCACATAGGTTTGTAAATATGGAGAGGAAGGATCCTATTGTTCTTGGTGTCAGGTCAATGTCGTTCAAAGTCACAGTAGGACTATCCTCATATATCTTGACAACGGAACATTTAATGGGGACGACCTAATGGAAAGTTTTGTCCGTCTGTGTAAACTGCATCTAATGACCTCATCTGACCTTTTGGCCATGTGACCATTAGGGCTATATTTATACAAACAAATTCCTTTTGTTGGGGCAGTCCATGAAGTCAATCACACCACCCTTCCCTTATCCGCATGTGAAAGGTTGGGGCAGCACGAACCATAGCTGAATTAGTATAGAAGATCATAACAGACACTGGGAACTTTTGAACAGCATAACTACTGAATAGAATGGTGCATAGGCTCCATTCTTGGCATGTAGGCTCCAAATATAGAGAACATTGTCCAGAATAATATAAGGACAGGTCAAAGGTCCCATCAGGTCAACAGAGGTCAAAGTCCTAGAGCCTTGTTAATGGAATAACTATTGAATGCATGTGTATATACAGGCTTTGTGCTTAGTACTGTAGGTTGGACATAGGTACATAATCCCTATGAATTGAGTCTCAATACCATATAAATACAATTGTAAAGTCATGGTTTCTGACCTGGACGGTGCGGATGATGATGCTTTGCACCACATCAATGTGGTCTAATTGTTTATTCAATGGTGCTTGTTGACTTTCCCAACGTACCATGCTGTTGTAAATGAGTAGCTGGGATATTGTTCATTACACCTATTGCTTTGCTTCATAAATCAAGTATTCATTGTAGTCTGAATGGTCTTCAAAAGTGATCGAGCTATGATAAGAATGCCTGAAGGACTACTCAAGAAAGGGTATACATGCCTATGATTTTCACCTTTTTCATCCTATTTATCCAACCTTTTTGGTAAATGAGACTGTTCTTTTGCAAATGGAATTACCATATTTGGTGAAAATTGTGTGGTTGGGATATGTAAAAACGAATTCTCAAGGGTACCTCGAATTACCTTGAATTTGTGTATAGGTTTGGTTCGTGATGAATCCTCATGTGGAATGAATCTGGAATGGCCCTATACCCAAATATTTTCCAGTTCCCAAACACTTGTCCTAACTGCCTGAAGTACCAAAAATATATCAAAGAATTGTATAAAAGTTGTGGCAGCCATTTTGTTACAAGTCTACCCGTATCGCTCATATTTGAAATTGATGCGATAAAGTATAACCTGTCCATTTATCATACAGCTGAAGGTGATTTCTTTCATTTATAATACAGAATTTGGAGCATTTCTCACCCTTGTAACTGATTTAATCTTCATATTGTAGAAATTCATATAAGCGTTGGCGGCCATTTTGAAGATGGCCACCATTTTGGTTACAGGGCAAATTTGAGATGCCTCTACATCCAAAAATGATCACAAGGGGCTACTTCAGCTGTGAGCGAAATGTCATGCTTGTTTCATCAAGCCCACAATTCTTGCGAATATTTCACCTTTCTGCCATACTAGAAGGGGAAGACCCCTAGATTGTTTTTGGTGTCAGGCATGGAACTGGGCTCTATATTTGTTCCGAATTAGAACCCGGTTCTCCTGTTTCACAACAAGACCAGGCTCTATTTTCCAACACCGGGCTCTACTTCGAATTCGGAGATAATAGGGATTAGGGACCGATATAGGCCTTCATGTACAGTAATATTCAAACTATCTGTTCAATTAATGTTTGGGGTGGTAAATGCTAGCCATATAACTCATGTTAGTACAAAATGTGGCCTGCCCTTCATTGTACACAGATATACCTTGAAGCCATCTAACACTGACTGACTGACAGGCGGCCATACAGTGTGTATACTCAAGAAACGAGCCCGGTCTCAGCTTCGGTGTGGCCGGCCTCGACTACATCCCTGATTCTCCAATGCCAAGTTCTAACACTGCTGGACACCCAACATCCCTAATGATACTAAGCAAACCCAAGAAGGAATAGGGAGAGGACCAGAAATCTCATCACTTGTGTTGATCTTAACTCGAGAAATCTATGCAGTCATGACAGTGTGTGTTTGTTTGTATGAGTGTGTGATGTCTGGTCTGTTCACACGACAACTCAACCCCGCTCGGTTCGATGAAGCCCTTACTTGATATTTGGGTTCCCCATGATGTGTACATGATCCCCGATGATTGTTTGAGGGTCAACAGGGTTCAACAGAGGTCACAGCCTGTGAAACATTATAAGCCTGATGAGTGCAGAGGTTATAAACCCTGGTAGTCTAATATTCACAGGAATGAAGTTTAGGAATTGCTAAACCTTTTGGCTTTCTGTTTTTCTCTTCCAGTGAACAGTCATCTCGATATTGTGGCCAGCACTTGTTCGGCCTACTTATAACATCCATCATCCTCACCCTGATCATGCTTGGTGAGTTTTCCTTGTTTGTAACTCCTTCCCCTATAGTATATTATAGTCAGATCATCAGATTGAGGAGGAAAAACAGTGGGAAGTTGAGGTTGAAAAAACACCTCCACTACAAGATGGAGGAAATTGAAAAACACTTATGTATGTTTTTGTGAACAACATGGTGCTCAAGTAAATCCCACAATTTATTGATTGGTACTATTCTTTTCCATTGGCATAGCAACACTTTGGGCACCAATTTTAGAGGGGTTTTGAACACTGTCCTACAACTTTATCCGGCAGAAAAATATTTGAAGTGATATAGAAGTTTTTGTTCCATGGTCATAATAACAAAAGGTGTACCCAAAGGAATCATCAATTTATTAACCCACAAGTCTTGCCAGATTTCTTGAATGATGTGGACTTTCTTACCCCAGGGTTAAGTGCCCATCTGGGGTAAAAAAAACAGTCCCAATTCTCTCCAGAAATACTTCATATTTACCACAGTTTGTTGGAACTGCTCTATGATGGACCAATGAGGGTACATCTATGTTCCTCTTGTTCCTACCAATATAATGATTCACATTCAACTAACTCTTGCCTGTTCCAAACCTTAGTTGTTCCTATTTTACACTAGTGTAAATGAGGTGGTATTCACTGTTGTGTTCCCTCCTTGAACGATGAATTATTGAATCACAGGAGATTGGCTGAAGTCGCTGAACACGGAATTCCATTACTAAAATCTGCTTCTATACAGCACTTGAACTCATTGGTGTACCAATGACAGTACAATTCACCATGACCTACAAATTGTTAATAATGGTGACCCGAAGTCTATCATATCCAGCTTCATTCAAAATGCACCAAAGCCAGTGAGAGACTGTCTTCATTTTTAGCGGTTTTGCCAGTTTGGTCACTACCGAAATCACATAGCAATTGAATTATGACTTCTCAAAAGTTATGAATATCCCAAACTTGCTCCAGAGAAATTGAAACCCAATCTCCAGTAAATATAATGTCTTCGAACAGTTGTTCACTATTTTATTGCTACTCACACAATATGACAATATCTTACAAGCCATACCAACGAATGAACATATAAACCTGATTCCGAGCAAATTCACTGACTTGGCACGTGTGCTCTAATGGAATCTTGGTCGGTCAGATGAGTACGAAAGTGGGAATCGCCGCATATTACGGTGCATTGCAGCATGGTGACCGTATGCGTAATAAATTTTACTGCAGTATATACTTTGGGCGTTTCCACCGTTTCGGGGCATGAAATTCATTTTGAGACTAACCTCTATTTTCTTCCCATGCCCCATGGGACCTGGATGGGAATCCTGTATCTGGGGGTTGAATAGTGGGTGGCGCCATATCATCTACTCAATAACCTGGGTGACTTTATCAATGAATCATGGCTTATTCATTGGCTCAGAT
>JAUOBX010387891.1:0-10703 GCA_032360705.1 Eupentacta quinquesemita
TTCATGCGAGTTGATAATTGACTGATATTAGATTAGGGGCAGCATTATCATCGCATTTCGATTTTGTGGGCATCCAACTTCTCATTTACTCTGCTAGTGTGGAAAAGGAGGAAGAACTAGTGTGGTGAGTGAGAACTTGACACAACTATATGGTATCCAAGTGATATGTCGTTAACAGTCTGCCTGCTGTTTACTTCAGGTTATTCGTGCATATAATTAGTTTCATGAACATGTTCATTGTCGTATCTCTGTGGATTTTCCTGGTATATTATTCATCGGATTATTCCACAGTAGATGCGTTAACTTGTTATTGGTTTGTAAAATGCACACCATGTCGATATCACTGTTTATTATTATGCTATTTCAAGCACGATTGTTCGTTATGTTGATATTTTCCGTCATTTGCTTCATATAAATTGTTCGGTTGTCATTTGATGCAGCATTAGCGCAGACTAGTAACAGCAGGAACGGTTGGCATGGCTGCTCCGTTTCCATGAAAGAATTTGTGCCATTGCCCCGGAATATGTGATAAGTCTAGGTTTTGTGTATCCCTTTGGACATATTTGTTAGGATGTGTGTAATTTACATTCCAGTATTTCGATGAGACGTGGCTGGAGTCTCGGCCTGTTTCTACTGTAATTTTGGCCAACCTCTTTATAATCATCGTCTAGTCTCATCAGACTCATCTTCTTGCCTGCATGGGCGAAGAAACGTTCCCGTTATTATAGTAGTCTGGTGTCATTCCACTAACTGCCGTATGAAGGACCTTATATACTCTTGACATATTTTCACTGAAATTTCCCCATTTGAGGAACTATTTGATCAGTTGAAGAAGTATATTGTGTACACGGGGGCAATATTATATGACCATTCGTTATATTTAAAACAGATACAAAATGAATGAAAATATGGAAGATAGCATATTTCCAAAGATAAATTAGCTCGGGCAACCACCATCGTAGTAATTGGCATATAGAGAACACATTTTAGCAAATTTAACGTTTGATTAATAGTTTTGTGCAATTTGTTTGTCTATTTGTGAATGTGTGTTGTGTATGAGAGCAAACCAACTAGCAAGTTACAGCAAAAAAAAAGATTTGTGGGATTTAGGACATCCATTTTGTGCCTGTCGTACTTTGTTGCCAACAACTATATTGTTACACAATAGTGCTAACATGCAATACGAGTATAATGGAGAACAACTTTAATAGTCAGTAAATCGACCTACTGTTATTGCTTCCATATTTACTCAAAACACCAAACAAAACACCTTTGACCTACAGGCATTCCCATTCAAATTGACTCACTCAGTGTAGCATTCTGTCATCGATAATATATGAACTTTTTACATTTTCATTAGGAATATCACTTATTGTCACATTCTTTTTCCAACGAGTAGGAATATCTGAAATTATGCCAAAATAAGGGAAAATGGAAATGATTTTATGCCTCGTCGACGTATAAAAGCATTGTATGGTAAAACTGTGCCATCCTCAGCGATAAAGTCTGATACTTCATAAGCATTGTGTGTTCTCAGAATATTTCAATGAATTATTGTATTGCTAATTTTTACTTGGGAGTTATTGAGCACAATTCGATTTGAAAAATCAACCTCGGGAACTGAGTAGTTGTAGTAAGTCCAAGCGTCACAAATCTGATTGATGAAGTTGTTAGTTGTACAAACTTCCCCGCTGGCAAAATTACAACGGAAGAGAAACGCAACCCCATAATTCTTTAGGGCAACATTGAATAAAGAGTTGAAGGGTCTATGACAATTATCAGTGAATAACTTCACCCAAGTCGTTTTAATGCCCTTTGAAAAAGGATCAATATCGATCATTTTCAAACCGCCATTATCCTTGTTGCTTATCAACACGGTGCGCTTAATCTTCTCTTGTCTTCTGTTCCAAATAAAATTATAGAAAAGTGGTTTAATATTGATGAATGCCAAACGAACAGCTCGGCAGAAAGAAAAAACAACATGTGCACATACATATGGTAGACAATGTAGTGCCTAGTACGATCATACATTCGCCCTACATTCACCCTAGCAGTTGTGTTCTACTACTGAACACTACATTGGGCATTTGTCTGCGGCCAATTCCGCTTTCAATAACGTGATAGGTGTAATCCCATCACGAGATTAATCGCGATCTGCTCGGTCCAATCAGGAATTAGGCGAATGGACCGTCGCCTCAGTGCCAGGTATGTTTATTTGGCAGAAAGTAAAGCGATATTTACTCATCGTTCGCGAGTTCAATGTGTATTCGTGTGACTGTGGAGTCATCAACCAGGTCACATGATCTCACTGTTCATAGTATGTCATTTGAAATCCGTAGCCGTGGAAGTCTGACACTCGAATATGAATTACTCGATTTATCCTCACTCTAGTTTATTGACATTATTTGTGTCACATGCATGATTGGGTTGGGAATGTGAAAAAACATGAAGAGTATTTTAGGTAAAAACGGAGTTCAAGCGTTTGCAATTGAGCATGTATGTAATTGCCACGGACGCTTTGGAAAGGTCTTTCAAGAAAAGACTCCTGGCTATGTAACGTGACGAGTGGGATTCAATTGAAACAGTCGAATTGTGAGTCTCGTTTCACTGAGGCTTGTTTCGAGATTATCTCCACGATATATCGTATGACAATTACCAAATGTCTATTGGGACTGGAAGACAATTAAGAGAAACTACTCAAAGCAATGAATGGAATATATCAGGGGAGACTCGTCGATGTAATAGTTAATCATAACTACATGACCATCGTCTCGTCATAATGAGGTGTCTATGTAGCTTCGTGCTAGCTGCTGGTACAGAATACAGTACGGGTATTTTTCGCTTATTAGCTGTTTGAGCTGATGGGACAACTGCCGCAGTTGCTGATTCGCATTCTCGCCAAGGATCGATGGTTTGGTACATTGTCAAGCTGCCGTTTTATACGGGAACTACTGAACTGGCTCAATGGAATTGGGTGGATTACAACTGGCAAATCTGGAATAGTGTGGAAGTGCGCAGGAAAACTCGACAGAAACTACGGGGAGTATGAATGAAAGTTATACGTTATACTGAGGTGATGTTTATGTAGCTTCGTGCTAGTTGCTGGTACAGAATACACTACGGGTATTTCCCGCTTATTAGCTGTTTGAGCAGATGGGACATTGCTGCCGTAGTTGCTGATTCGCATTCTCGCCAAAGATTGATGGTTTGGTGCATTGCCAAGCAGCCGTTTAATACGGGAACTACTTAACTGGTTCAATGGAATTGGTAGGAGTACAACCGGCACATCTGGAATCGTTTGGAAGTGCGCAGGAAAACTCGACAGAAACTACAGGAAGTATGAATGAAAGTCGAAGTAAGATAGCAATTCACTGATTTGTCCTCCTGGGTGATCAGCTATGTTAATAGGTAGGCAGATAAAATACCGTATCGAGTACCGCGACAAGTAAAGATATTAGGAACTCGTACGGGTGGGATATCTACTGAATTGCTGCTATATATTCAATATCTTCTCTGCTTTTTCAGGCAAGTTATCATGCAGTTTAGCTACATCTGACACAATTCAGTCGTCGTGTCTCCTTGCATAGAGCTGCATCGTATTTTTCACACTAGAAGGGTTCGACATGAAAAATATATCTCCAGTTCGAATACACCTCATCAAGGAACTGGAATATTATAGAAACTCCATCAGTTACTGGCTCCTCCAAAATATTCGAATATATGACTCACTGGACAAAGGTAACCCAACTATGAAGGGGGTGTGAATATTCTCCTAGAATCATTAGGTTTTATTTCGAATTAACCTTTCCGGGATACGCATGGTGAAAAATATGTAAGAAGCGTGTTTCACAGTTGACATACTTACGGAATAGATTTTTTCTATGCGCTCAGCCCGGGAGCAAATTGCACACTAATTTTACCCAAGTGCCACTGGCAACACGAACTGGCTTACTGTGCCAGCATGACGTCATCCATTGACGTCACACCAGCGATAGCTCATTGACAACTTGTGGTAATCAGTGACACATAGCCTACATCTGAGCTAATTAGGACATGACATCGAACGTTGTTTGGTTATTATTAGTGCCATCAAGCAGAAGGCACATGTATGCTCGCTCAATTTCCCTCACCTTGTTTATTGTCAAGAATTCTGATTCTAGATACTCGCGCCGTTATATGTACACGAGGACTCGCCAATTATATGCTTTGGTGTCATTGAGTGCTATTATATATTAATGTAAAAATGCATATTTTATTATTATATTATAATTTGTATTATCAGTATTATACAGTATTGCGAAAAAACAGAATATTTGAGAAATTTGTTTTCGTAAAAACAGGAAACAATGTAGATGTTCATCTGGCGAGAAACAACAACTGATATAATGTCTGAAAATTATGTCTTTCATTCAGAAGAAGACGTACTCAATTACTGATTCCTCACTTTGAAGTGTAAAATAACATAGTTAAGAATGGTACTTATTCATTCCACTTTATTACAAATTATTTACCTAGAAAAACATAAATTTTTCAAGTTTCGGTCAACAGACATTACAGAATGTGATTATCCACTGCATACAAGAAACTAAAATTGTCAAGTCGAAGGGAACTATTAGAGAAACTTCGATGTAAAATGATTGAGTATAGCTATGAGTTTGCCACAATCTCGAGGGTACCTCTGGAGAATGGGCGCACTGGCGGAACCTTCATAGAGATGGAACCCATTGAGGGGCGCGATGAGGCAATTATCGTAGAGATGAAATCCTTCGAAGGGCGCGCTGCTTCAACCATTATGGAGACATTACGAGGGACGCGCTGGCGCCACCCTCATAGAGTTGCATCGTACGATGGCGCTGTCCACTTAGTGATAGCGGATAACATATGTAATTGACGATACCCTCGCACATTTCTACCATGTGTCAGCGCACATACACATAAATACGGCACATCTGGTAAAATCAAAAGGTTACAAATCAGAGGTGGAGTGGTTACACTATATTCCAATGGGAAACGAAGAATGCGTGAGTGAGAATGCGTGAGTGAGAATGAATTAGGCCTATATGTCCTTTGTGTCACAATCACCTCAAATATGGGTCAGTTAGATTCTGTTGAAAACGACGTTTTAACACATATTATGATTCTTTGTAAAAAATGGAAGTGGTTATTACCAGTGATAGGGATGAATGAATTACTCCGTGCCATGTAATGTTCTGAAACAGAATTTCTCATATGTTTTAATCATTATATTGAACAGCATTGTGGTACTGCCTCCAACTTGTCTGGAAAATATTACATTCAGTACGTGATTCGAGTGGAGCGACAACTGCTCATTGATATTATACCCTACTACCAGACTATATTCAAAAGTATAGACTGATATTTCTACGAGTGATATAGTGTCTCCATCTGTCGTGTGATGTATTCCGGAATTCATTCATAATTGTTGAAATAGCATTTCGTGGTTCGAGAAGGTCGGTTCGCGGAACTTCCCAATGTTCCGTTCCAATGTGGAATAAGCTGATACAATTCGAGATGAGAACATTAGCACTCGAGCGAATTTATATTTACTGTTCGACCCGTGGCCGTCGTATTAGCTGGCAATATATATAAATAACCCCAAATTGACGTAATTGCGAATTGTCGACCTGAAAGCATTGCTACTGCTATTGTACTATCGCGGAAAATGTCAAACCATATTGACCTGCTATGTCAATCAAAAGCCGTTGCACTTTCTGAGGGATCTAAATAAGATGAGACATTGATGGTAGCCGAGAGTTAGCCGCAGACGCACTTCAGCAACGCCGGCCGTCTACTGAGGAATTAGAATGATACCGCGAGAGAATGACTGGGAATACTTTAAAGTGCAACGATTTAGGTGTATTGGGAAAATTCATTTCATTATTTAGGTGGAAGAACGATTCAGTATACGGACTTTATTGACAGATGAACTTTATTAGAGAGCTTCAGATTTCGGTCAGGGGCTGTCTGCGACGGGGGGTTCCTAACGTTTCGAACCACGTCGCCGATCGCTCCATATTTCTGTCATCGTCGTCTGGTACGCTATTACGCTGTTTTCGATACTTAGCATCACTACTAATTTGTCTCGTCTGTAATATTTCACATTACCTGTGATATCTCACAGTAGCTGTAATATTTCACACTAGCTGTAAAATTCACACGGGCTGTTATATTTCACGAGAGTTGTGATATTCTCCACATTAGCTGTACGAATCAAATGAGCTGTAAAATTTCAGAGAAGCTGTGATATTTCAGATCAACTGTTATATTTCACATTCAAGTTGCGAACATGCAAAGAGGCGTTTCCTTGTTCCGTGTTCAGGTGAGCAGCTGGCAATAGTTCATTTTCAAGATTTGCACCACTGCTGTTCCTTGCATAAGCTATCTCTCTGCCGATCATGTACGCCTAAGAAATCGTCCATACTGATAACCATGATGTATCGTATACGTTGGAGTAACTTCATCCCCACGATACTTGAAAAATAAGTCTGGTGTCTGATAATAAACTAATATTGGGGTTACCTACCGACTTTTCAACATTCTATCAAATGTAGTCTGTAGACTGTATTCGTATGAATTAGCTATTGGTTGATCATGCAAAATATAATTTCGATTGATTGCCTGAATGCCCACTGACAATGCCCTACAGAGATTTTCCCTCTACGAAATGGAGAAAATTACGTCTTGAATATTCACAGCGGGTAAATTCCGCCGAAATAATGTCGAAAGTGGGAATGTATGTAATAAAACAGATTAACAAACATTATACATTCAATTAAACATGCATGTTCTAGTCCACACCTGGGGTGGGGTATTATTATATAAAAAAGCCAACTACTTTGAAAAGGAATGGAACATCGAAGAAATTAAAAATTCCGAGCATGCACAACGTACTAGTATATTTATACTAAGCCTTCGATGAGTTCTCCGGCACGAGAGCTGCATAATTACTAACATAACGATTAACATTTAATACCCGTTTAATTACTCCACACGCAGTAATAAATACCTCAGGGGTCCAGGGGCAACCTTTTCATCCCGAAGAGTGTCAATGGGGCCTGCCGATGATATGTGGGACGGAATAACGGGCCACGTGCTGTGAAGGTATGGAACCAGGAATCCATTCACACGGATGCGTATACTGCAAAACTCCAATGAAGTTCGATTCGCGTGGAAGAGAGACAAGACCAGAGTTCGATTTGGGTGGGTATCCACCTCTTGACGCCATTGAACCTCAAGTTATACCTCAGTTGGTAGATAGTTATATTTTCCTTCTGACAAATGACAGGTTTGCAGCATTGTGTTTCCTATCCATTCTGCATTCATATCCGTAACCACCACCACCACTACTCACCATTCAACGTACACAAAACTCAATCCTGACAGACATTCTGGAATGGCAACTCACCCGGCTCTAGACGGAAGAGAATCAGATACATAGTCCGTTAGCTATTGTGCAATTTTTAACTTGATCGTTACAGGTAAATACTTGAGCTTCCCCTTGAAGAAGCCAAGAGCACACAACGTGCTAGCGTTGCGCTTCTGTGTGTACAGCATAATCACGTGCTGTTTGTTCCTAATTACACTTACACGAAACAATACACATTCTGTTACCGGTAAGCAAGCTCCACTTCATCACTCATAACTTTCTAAATGCCTGAATGACGTCAAGGAGTGACATCATCTTGGTTGGTCAAGGTCAGGGTTGTTTTGCGTCACTGGAGTCCGGGTCGCTATCAGCACTAAATTTGCGCACAGGGTTGTTCATCGTGAGGACATTTCGACCATGAAACCGATTGACGATTTCAGTCATATGTAGCTATCAGGCATGCACAAATTCCCGTAGCCACAATACACAAATCGTTAGTGAACAAGTATAATTTCCCAAGTCACGCAGCCAAATCATGTCCAGCATACGAGCATGATTTGTTTTTGCATAGGAATGACACCATCAATTCGATGAATAAAACCCCCTTCAACTATAATTATGGTGAATAACTAGCACAAATTGAATCAACGTCCAGAATCTCACCAGCAAGTTCATATAAGACAGACAATACATGCTAGACGTGTCAGAATATGGGATACAACGCTGCTTCTGGTCCGTTCATAGAGCAATAATAGACAACCGCCGTCTGGAGCACCGGGCAACCTCGGTGCCATCACCCCTTTTCATCTGTGTGTGTCCATGATTTATCTTCAGCATATGGAAGAAATCAATAGTCATGAAAAAACCAATCGCGGGAGAGCCCTCTGTCCTTCACGGATGAATTATCAATTCCTCCATAATTCGTCAAGTTCCCGCCGAGGTAATTCCATTGGACACGTTATTATATTCTTGATTAGGAGGGGGTGACATTTATTATCCTGAGGCCGCCAAGGTTAGGTGTCCGAATGTGCTAGTCTTCAGTGATTGGTATTTTTCCTTCGGACATCCGACAAAGAACACCAGGATAGGAGCTTTGAGATAATCTACCAACGCATTCCTGCGTGTTATATCAATCGATGTATATTATTCTATTCAGCTCTCAATAGTTTAATATAATATAACATAACGTATAGATTATGTAAGTTTTAGAACAATGCAAGATATCCGTAGGACACTCCACTGTCTCTAAATATATTAATTTACCCTTTTCCTGTCTAACAAGGAACGCATGGAGTCAATCCACAATTTTGACAGTTCAGTGCAGAAATAAAAAGAACCGTCTCGTGAAATCACTCGTCAATTCCCTACATGAGCAAATACTAATCGGCGGTACGGTCTTACACAATTGTAATAATACTTAAACAGCCAAATGTCACAATGATATGACATATCCATCCACTGTGTGATCAAGTAGATAACTCAATAGGAGACCACCAGCCTGGGGTGTAGGGTCCAACCGAACTATATATTATATATCCATTTAGCTATCATGACACGCACCTGCCGTCATGTGACACACTTTAACGACAGAACTCGCTCGAAAGTTTGATATTTATATACGAGGCTAGTGCTCCAAATCCAACGTATACACGTGTACGAGTATATTTTCCATCATGAAAGTTCGAGACTACTGATTACTGACCCTTCCATTATATATCAACTGAAGGAACACCTGATACAAACTATGTGTCGTATTATAATTTGATCAGGTAAATCTACGCAAATCTACGTGAATCTGAGGTAAAAAATGTAATGATTAAGGCACGGATCGATTGAATTCATAGACATGGCATTGTTTTCTCGAGACCCATGTCGCACAGAGCAGTACAAAACACCTGCGCGTCTCTCCGATGCGCCGATGGAAACGATTTATTTCGCTATCTCGTGTTCTGGGCCGAGTATCTCAGTAACCCGAGGCTACTCTCTGCAAGACGAGGAGAAAGCCTCTTAAACAGGTGATCATCTGCACTTCGATAGTGTGTCCTGATTGAAATCGCCTGTCTTACGGAATGACCCTTTGGCATTTTGGTCAAATTGTCGGGGGAAGCAAATAAATCACTAGTTCTACACATCTACAAACGTGTCAAGTGGATACAAAAAATCATATGAAGAGTAAATCGAGATACGATGATCGTGAGGAGACATCAACATTTTAGCGTTCGCCTTCGTTACACAATCACCAAACGTGTTGCCCATGATACCAACGTATACACTCGTACTCACTAGTTATGAGTTGGAAGCACAACGTCACAGCGTTTCACAAACGTCATTTGTTACTTTGCTATAGATAACGTGGCCGTGATACGTTGCATCTTATGCCGCCCAAACCTCAGAAAAATATGTTACCATAGGTGTAGGCTTTAGCCCAATTGTGGTGAGCGGTCACACCTAGCGATGACAGCGCATGATAAAGTTGGCTCAAACAGGGATCATCCAATTAGAGAGCAATAAGAGCTTGTGAACATGTCCCTGATTCATCTACACAATTTCTTCATTTCTTCATCCGAAATGTTCCAACCTAAATGTTATCGTCATCGTAAATGGGATTATTCCAGTTGGTATTCAGCAATGGACGGGTGTCTGGAGGATTGCGATGACTGTCCGCTGGCCTTCCCGTTGCGTCTCTGGACAATCGGCTTTAACTATACATAATCTCGTATCACCCAGGCGTTATTGGGAACCTGTGAGGACGCCGAGTACCATCAGCGTTGAGTGAGCTGCTGTCACGTACTCCACGGGATTACCGGAGTGTGTATCACTTTCTTGTGATCAGGGTAATATATGTAAAAAAACGTTATATGAGCACGGGAAAAATCATTTATCATTATTCTCATCTGTCTGTTCCTTACGGTATCTGTGTATCGTATTTTACGCTATATAAATTGATTTATTATTATTATTATTATTATTATTATCATTAATATTATTATTATTATAATTAATTGATTTATTGTTGTGTAACTCGCTGTACACGTAGTAGTAGTAGTGAATCGTCAAAGACTCTGAAGAGTCCGTGGACGATGTCTCAAAGCAATGCGAGATGACCGACGAGGTGGACCTGGCTGTTGAGCAATTATCTGCAGACTATCCCGGGAAAGAGCATGATGTTTTGCTTCCTCCATGGTGAGCCCAGTTGAGGATCTGATGTTATCATACCATGTCTTCCGAGGACGCCTCCATTTATTTTCTGTGCACGTAACACAATTAATGTTAATGTAATCAGTCAGAAATAAGACCACAACAATCTGTGATTACC
>JAUOBX010388002.1:0-10703 GCA_032360705.1 Eupentacta quinquesemita
CCCCCCCCAACCTCCCTACAACTCTGCGTGGAGAACTCTGACTGACCACTTGCCCTACGGATTCAATCAATATGTACTACAAATCAGTTGTTCTGTTTTTGTTTCAGGTACAAAGGCTTTACCCTTGTGTTGACATTCTGTGCATACACATCATACCATATGTCAAGAAAACCAATTGGAGTCGTCAAAGTAAGAGCACACATTACTTTGTTTATCCCTCGCAAATCTTGGCTTATATGTATCATTGTGTTAACTGTGTGATTTCATATGTGCATGATGCTTCACTTGTCAACACAATAACTTCAACTATATTCTAAGTAATTAGGTGAATAGTACTGTACATGAGCCATTGAAGGGTTTCACAAAGATCATCATGATCAGGGATAATATTATGGAGTATAGAAAACTGAGATTTTAGGTCCAGACCAAACTTTGGTACGATGCTCCATTGCAGAGTTATTGACCTCCAAAGGTTGATCTGTTTTACTGATTGTGCAATATGTGACGTCGCTCTTGAATCACTTAGACAAATTGTTTGTAATTATATGTATTAATTCATGGCGATACATACATCAACATTTCAGGAAGATTCCCCCTTTTATTTCTCACAAAAGTAACTGCTGGCACCCACCATCTGACCAAACGTTAGTTCCCCTCGCTGGCTATTGGGGCTCCCAAGTGAAACTCTGTTTATTACAGAAAATTGTATGAACGTCAGTATAATTAGTTTTCAATCCTCTATAATAATAGCTTCGTTCATGCCGATTCTTGTGAAGTCCTGTAATTTAATCACCACTTTTTTGAGGTTTGGTACCTTGGGTCAAATGTCACCAGAGTTCGTAGTAAAAATCCTTGTAAACAGAGGTCTTGAACAGGGCAGGAATTAATTTTTTGGTCACGTGGGCTCTTTCGAAATATTTCCATAAAAACGCTCTCCTGAACTAGGCCATGGGGCTTTTTTCCTGTGCACCGGGGAGGCGGTTTGGGTTCTCACAATTTGGAGAAAATAGCTATCACCCTCGTGACCCTCCCTCTGGGCGGAATTTGTTTGTTCTAAAAGCCTCTAAATGCGAAATGATGCAATGTTCAAGCCTAAAATCACAAGAATAGCTTCAAATTTGGTTTAAAAAAACTTTTCGCAAAAAAAATCCAAAAAATTGTGGGTCATCGGGTGGGGGGGGGGTGGGGGGTTGAACCCTCCGGGCGTATGCCGCTGGTAGTGAGTACGGCTGTAGTGGTCACGTCGAAGGTCAGCAGAGGTCATAGTGAGAATCCTCGTAGACAATAGACTGGAATGCTCTCTCATAGGAAGTTGTTTTTCATGTAGAAAGGGGGTCATATTTAATGGAAGCTTGTCAGTACAATAGCTTGGACTGGTCTGTATAGTTGAAGCGCCGGCTTTTGTTTTGTGCTCAGGTCGAAAGTCTTCAGACAGCTGAGCAGGGTTGAGGGGATAATTCAGTTCAAGGCAATATTTTGGCTGACATTCCCGACAGCAGCCCTCTTTGTGCAAGTTTGCCTTGTGGTAAATCCTATCTAGTCTATATACTGTAAGTCTGAAAATCTTCTTAACAGCATAAGTCCAGAATGCTTGGTCTGATCCAGCTCAAAATATATGTAGCTTTCTTGGAGGAGTACAACAATCCTATTGTTTTTGGTGGAGACAGCATGGGTCATTTCTAAGAGGAAAATTGATATATTTCAGCTAATTTCAGCTTGTTATTTACTATTATCAATATGACACTTGTGCTCATATAGGGCCTAAGTTCAATGTGCTGCACAAATCGGCTACAAATATATGGGACATAGCCTAAAATAAAATATACGTTGATGACTTAAAAGATGCTTCTGATGAGGAGTCCCGGAGAAACCATGGCAGTCCATACTGAAGGTGCAGCATGGCAGAATGCTTGGCTGTTGAACAACCAAGCCTAATTCTGCCAGATGTTGACCTGCTCTTTGGGTGGTTGAGCATTGAGAATAGACTTTGTTGAATAAGGATTGAAGCATATCTTGTTTTCTTGTGAAGATGGTGTTTCGTCTCAAAATATGGATTGATGGTGTCACAGAATCTGAGTCATCATTCTGTTCGTGTGACCTCCTACCAAGCGATGTACATTGGCCGGTATCGAATCGGTTATGTCATCAGTCAATTCGTCACTATGATAAGTCAATGTGAAATTTGTTGCAATATTTTCGATTGTTTTGCGAACAGACCCATCCATTATTCATGCGGGTGATGCAAGGCGATTTTGCCTCCAAAATGGATAAAGTGATCATGCAAGACAAGAGAATACTGGGTTTATGATTGACAAAATTTGTGTTGATACGGGGATGTCATGCGAACGGCAGCGTCTAATATTTGACAGGGGATTCAAGACGATACCAGTGCTACCAATATGGTGTTCAGGAATTTGTAATGTCGGTCAGATGCTTCTCTTCCTAGTTTGAATATGAAGATCATGAAAGATAGTCATTACTTTTTTGGTACCAATGATACATACAGGGTGCCGTGGGATCTAATATGTGAGAAGTCATCTAGGAGTTATTCTGAGAATCATATAGAAAATGTTTTCCCCTATCCCTGTGCATCACAGATGCAATTATAAAAACAGGAGAGCTGCTGTGCCATTGGCACTCGTGTTCCTGTATTTATTTTCCATTATTGCTCCCAAATAGGGTGTGCTCCACCACAACATCTGTACGGAGATCATTGGCAACCAGGATGTCGACACCGCCCTCTTGAATGATGATGACAGCAAGGAGGATGCCGGCCCTTGTTGGGTACCCTTCGGTATGTCACAGTAATTATTATTATGGGCTGTGTCAATTAGGGTTGCATGCAACACTGGCCCTTGCTGGGTACATGTTGGTATGTCAAAGTCATTAGTATTACCGGCAGTGTCAATAGAAGTTGCTCGGTACGCTGGCCCTTGCTTGGTACCCTTTGGTAGGTCACAGTAATTAGTATTACCATCTGTGCCAACTGGAATTGAGCGTTACGCCGGCCTTTGCGGGGTAACCTTTGGTATGTTGCAGTCATTAGTAATACGGGCTGTGTCAATTAGGGTTGTGCAGTACGCCATCTCTTGTTGGTTACCCTTCGGTATGTCACAGTAATTAGTATTACGGGCTGTGCCAATTAGGGTTGTGCGGTACGCCAGCCCTTGCTGAGTACCTTTTGGTATGTCTCAGTCATTAGTTATACTGGCTGTGTCAAATAAGGTTCTGCGGTACGCAGACCTTTGCTGAGTACCCATTGGTATGTCACAGTTATTAGTATTAACGGCTGTGTCAATCAGGGTTGAGCAGTAGGCCAGCCCTTGGTATGTCACAGTCAGTGCTGGAGGACTCGAGACCGGACTCGGACTAGAGACAGGTCTCTAGTCCTTTTTTGGAAGGACTCGGGACTCGGAGGTCAATGACTCGGACTCGGCCCAAAGGACCCAGGGACTCAGTCCGAGTCCTTTCCGAGTCCTCCCTATTTTTCAATGTCATTCGAATGACAAGAACAACATGGAATTTGACCTAAATTAATTGCTCATTCCAGCCTCACCATTCGGGTAACATTGGAATTAACTCACCCAAACTAAATTGAACCAGTCTAGTGAGTCTACAACTCGACATACAGTGCCATAGACCTTTTGGTGACAGCACGGATTGTGTGATACATATGGTCATATAGTAACTTAGTTGAGACTGGTGCAGTTTTATTTACTATTTTATTTCAAGGCTAGGTAATGAAGATCATTTATTCTGTAAGGTACTAGTCTCTTCTTTACATCCCATTCCATTTGTATTGCTATCCAAAGTATTTATAGTGTATATCTAAGGTGGTAATTGAAGAAGTGGAACCTCTAGGCCTAGATGTATTCCTTAGACAGGGCTCCCACAGATTGTTCACTGATCACTCACAGGATCATTCCAAAAACTCATTTCAGAGTAGTTTGGAGGCGCTTGCTTGGCATGGAACATGTCTGAGAACCTCGGTGATGTGGATGTGTGGTTAGGAAAAATGCTATTCAAATTTGCATAAGGACTCGGACACTGTGACTCAGACTCAGAAGCTAAGGACTCAGTCTCGGATGTCAAGGACTCGGACTTGGATTGAGAGGACTCGACTACAGCACTGGTCACAGTCATTAGTATCACCAGGCTGTGCTAATTGGTGTTGAGCGGTACACCAGCCGGAATGAACCTTTTCTTCATCGCGCCACAATTTATCATACAGTGCAGTGTGGATGGGCCATTAGCTGTTAGCAATTTCTTATATTCTACAGGATGGATAATTTATGAGTCAGAATGTGACATTCATTACATCAATGTTTGACTACAGCGAAGCCTACCAGCTTTAACTTCAAGGTTCTACTTCATGCTCTGGTGCCCCTGCTTTTTTTTTTCCACAGATACTGCACAGATTATTATGTAGGCTACACATTTACAAAAGAGCTTCCTTTGCACCAACTACCACACATGTAATGTTTTCATCAAGAGTTATCTTTCCCCTGAATTGCATGGAATAGTGCGTAGATACATATCATACTGTTGGACACAGCAACATATTCCTTGTCCTTGATTACTCCTCATAGTAGGGCAGTGTGGTTTAATAAAGTATTTGGTTTGGCAGGGATGGTGAGGGTCAGTGGTAGCGGTTTAGGGGGTCTGAGGGCCCATGCCCCTTTTCTCGGCAGTTCGGACCCTTTAAACAAGGGTTTATACCACATAAGGGGTCCAGAATTCATGTTAATTCACTATATATTCACTCTACTTCCAGCAATTGCCCATTTTCATCATAAAATGTCAGTACTGGACCCCTTACATCCAGGAGCCCCCGCTACCCCTGGTGAGGGTCAGTTGCCCGACCCCACCCAAGTGGCTACAATTGTTCATGTATATGCACTCTATGGCATGCCTTCCAGCGGGAAATCCTGAGAGTAAAGAGGGAGGGGTTGGGGTAACGCCCAGGCCCCGGGTGTGGATGATGGCGGAGGCTGGTTGATGTGGCTAGGTGCCATGCAGGCACACGCTCCTATGAGTTAGTGTTACTGTACTGGAGGGATCAGGTTACATGCAGTTTAGGCATACTTAAGATGTGGAAAAAGTATTTTATCAGAGAAGGGTGGCGGAGGCTGGTAAGGATGTATTGCATGTAGTTTTAGGATAGGAAAGGATAGGCTTTCATTTGTCATTTGCATTATATGGATACAATACAATGAAATTAGATTTGACTTGTCGTACACAGAATGAACAAATATACAAAATGAACAAAAAAAAACATAGATACAGTATCAAACATCTCGCAAATCATTTAGGGTACGCACTGCTGTTAGAAAGAAGCTGTCAAGAGTGCGCCCTGTAGCGGCCTAGATGGATCGGTAACGTTTACTGGATGAAAGCATTACGAATAGTGGGTTCGCTGGGTGGCTGGGATCGTCGACTATGCGCTGGGCTCTAAATGGAGTCAAGTGAGGGGAGGTCACACCTGATGATTTTGGTAGCTGTACGAATAATCCGTCGTAGGCGGTGTCTGTAGTTTTGGCAGTATATATAATATGTATTAAGTTTTCCTATGTACTGCTACTCTGCACTGAAAAGTGGATCATAATCTGGAAACTGTTCTCCTATTTTTTTCCCCAGAGAAGTCCGACTACGAGCAGCTTCTTGGTGCCCTGGACTATGCCTACCTCTTTGCATACGCCCTGGGGATGTTTGTCAGGTAGGTTGTACCCATGAGGAATAGGTGGGGTGATGTGTGCTGTACTAAATCTATCTCTCATACACACTTACCCATAGTCTACCCCTGCACCGCCCCAATATGCTCATGAGCACCCTGGTAAAATATATTTTAAGTGAGTCCGGGTTGGCCTCCCCATCGTCCTTCTCATTTTGCCAGACAAACAGTCTGTATCTAATGAGACCTTGGCTCTCAAAAATATCGATTTTTAACAGTTTTCATACGTTGCAAACATTCTCAAACCTCTCTAAAACATGCCCTATACATCGTTATTACGTTCATTGGGAAATGAGAAGGACGATGGGGTGCCCAACCCAGACTCACGGTGCAGGGGTAGCTTATGGGTAAGTATCCTACCTCACAGATTCACAAACCAGCTTTGTTTTGTGGAGACTGTGGCAGGGCTATTTGCTAGCACGTGGGAGCCAGGGTTATTGCAGATGGAATATTGTTCAACCTTACAAGGCTGGTGTTGCTGTTTCATTCGCAATATCTAAATTATGATCACCTTTGGAGATTGCTTCTTCGAAATGATACCTATTTAGACCCAATTCCAAGAGACTATGTTCCCTGGGGGTAGGGTTTCGACCCAGATGTTTGATATCAGCGAGTTTACTGTACATGGTGCTTTATAGATAATCTAGAGTAATGCTAGATTAGTCAAGGAATCACAGAGCATTATGGAATTTGTTATAATAATAATAATACTATAATAATGTTGAGTCTCATATAGCGCACATATCCAGCTTACAACTGTTCAAGGCGCTTCACAACATTACCCCCACTCATTGGAACCAGGTACGCACTCCGTTAATCACAGAGAGTATGGCAGCAGCATATATACCAGCGCCAGTTCTACTCAGGTTCCCCACTTTACTGATGGGGTAACAGGAGGAGCGCTTTAGATTAAACGTCAGAGCCGGGACTCGAACCCACAACTTTCATTTGATCTCTTTAGGTTTTCCAAATAGCTTCGATAGCACTGCTATGCAAAGTACAGATGATATGTTATTAAGGTTCACCAAGTAACAAAGCACTCATCAATCTTCTTCCACTGATAACTATTTTGCAATGATGCAATTAGGCAGAAATAAATAATTGCTTGGTAAATAAACTTCAACATTTACATTACCATAGGAAAGTTAATGATATATTCTAAACCTGGTATACATGAGCTTTGGTAAGAACAAAAATTCAAATGTGTCAAAAAATACTGATGTCAATTGATTACTCAAAAGAGCAAAAGTTTGGGATCTTCAATAGTCACTACACCTATTCCTTCCAGTTATTTTCTCTATACTGGACAATACCATCCCGTCTGGACTTTCCCTGCCGTGGCAAATTATCGTCAGCATATTTTCATGTTCCACAGTTTTACACATAATGGCTCAAACATTTGACCAGCAACCCATATATGAACAACTAGTCAATGAAATCACTGACTAAGAAACATGACAATCCAGTCCACTCTGTAGCAGAGGTAGCATTTTCAAGTTTTTTGGTAATTTTCATATAATTGTTCTATGAACCCCTAACCTCACCAACAATCCTTACCTAAATCCTAAGCAACCCATATACATAGCTGGTTTGAGCTGACAAAATGGTGTTAGTTAGTTTTTTAGGGTAGATCTGTACAACATTCTCTTTGATAGAGCTCTGAAGGGTAGAGTTTGAATCCTGTCGACAGGCTTTTCTGGGGCGCCTTCTGGCATTGCCACATCAAACCAAGGGGACCCGACTCTTTTTTCTCAAAATCCCTCTCAAAAAATAATCGGTGGCAGGGAAATTCCCTCCATTTGATCAAATGGCAGTCCATACCTTAGCCTTTATTTGCATCAATGGAAATTCCCTCCCTGAATTGACTTGATATCCCAACCAAACATTGTTTTCATTACTGGGTTGTGGTACTCTGCTAACCCTCAGTGGAGTAGGTAAAGAGGTGGGTGCATTTTGACCACATCAAACTGGTCCCGATTATACTGCTTCTCCAATAATTAGAGCGTGCTTCAGGTTATTCCTAGAAGCCAAGATCTCCCCTGCAGGAGATGATCACTTCCTTTTAGTTCTCTTGGAGCCTGTCTCAGATGCCAGGGACTCCCTTGCACTGCGTTTCTGCGGTGTCCTAGACGACGACATGCTTCTGGAGGATGATGACATTGCTGTAGATTCCATCAGACTGTTGAAGGAACACAACCAGGAAGTCAAAAGGCTTAGTGATTCCTTGAAAATGACCTGTGGACATTGACCTTATGTCACGAACAACTTGTGGCTCATGAACTCATTATGCTGATCATACATATCAAACTTTTTCAGCCTAAAAATGCCCACCACCCAAGCAAGCTACACATAAAATTGTAGGTCGATTTGACCAAGCTTCTCATACATCGACCTCTCTGCTGGTGACCTCGAATGACCTGACCCGGCAGCAAAACAATGTGGTTCATGTAATCATCATGGGGAACATATGAGTATGAGCCACAATATTCAATAGTATGAACTTCATCCACTCATGCCTGAACATGTTATCTTGTTTACAATCTAGGCATCATATCATACACACACATCCATACACATACATACACATACATTTTGCCAGAGAACTGCCACTCTCTTCTACCATTCAGGCACTCTGGACCTCAATTAGGGTCATGTCCTCATCATGGGAAACATTTATTCCAAGTATGACTTCATCCACCCATCACTGAACCTGTTTATGTTCACGAGCTAGGCATCACAGACATACATACATACCAAATTGTATTAGCTCCTTGACTTGACATGAACACCGATTGAATAATAATATATGTACTTATGATGGATGGGAAGCACACAATACTGAGCATGATATCTACCATTTAGGCATTCTGAATCTCATCATTTATATAGGGTTCATGTTAGGGTTGCGCGGTATACCGGTAGTACTGGTACCCGTGGCACCGGTACTCGCAGTACCGACTGCCGATTGCATCGGTGCTATTACCGGTACTCCCTTCACAATGCAGCATACCTATATACATATCACGAATCGCTGATACCGTAGCGAAATGAAATCTGTCTCGACTGTGTAGCCAATACGAAATCCCCATAGACATTAACATTGGAGGAAAGCCAGCTGTCATCAGTCTGTACATGCAGTCAATGGAAGTTGGCAGTATTACACATGTGTGGGGTGTGGCAGCTGTCGGAAGGGCTGTTGAATATACGGCGCGCTGCATTGAGCATATGAGCTGTGGTCTTGTATGCAGTTTATCAATGGTGTTACAGTATGCCGGGCACGTACGTTACATCTGCATTGTGCATGAACATACATTTTGGTACGCCGGGCATATATTATATCAACCAGGCATTCTTTTCATCCCGGACATACAGTGATTATATGAACCGGGCTTTCTTTTCATCACAGGCATACAGTTCACTACACGTGGTATAATACTATT
Organism: Eupentacta quinquesemita; assembly: GCA_032360705.1. Taxonomy (NCBI): domain Eukaryota; kingdom Metazoa; phylum Echinodermata; class Holothuroidea; order Dendrochirotida; family Sclerodactylidae; genus Eupentacta; species Eupentacta quinquesemita. The sequence goes on from JAUOBX010388002.1 coordinate 9,172, forward strand.
ACAGCTCCGCATGTGAGTAGCCTACACTGTACAGCCTACATGGTGGTACAGCTGCCATGCATGCGAGCTATTGTGATAGCCAGGGCAGGAAATGAGCAGGGTCTGCGGGCTATTAGCCCCCAGAAAACTGAAAATAGCCCCATCAAAAATATCACGGGGGCGAAAAAAACAGGAGAAGAATTGCCTCATGTCTCCGAAAGCAGGGGGGAATTGTTATGGGAAATTCCCCTCCTTTGCCTGAAATTGGCAGAAAATATATGCTTTCTGATACATTTTGACCGAATTGTAATCACCTAACAGTGATTTGAAAAAGAGGCCATTGGAAAAAAGCCCCATGGCCTAGTTCACGAGAGCGTTATTCGATGAAAATATTTCAAAAGAGCCCCCGTGACGAATAGATTCATTCCTGCCCTGCCTCCAAAACCATACTATCTCAGACACTTCTCCAGTCAGGGGGATATAATAGTCAAAATGTAACATTACTGCTCTCATACATATTGTATGAGCAGAAGTTGGATAACTTAACTACTTATCTTTTTAGTATTGTGCATATGAAATGTAAGATGCATATATGAACTAGACCGCCGACATGTTCATGCCTCACCATAATTAGGGATATTGACCTCTGATGGTTGACAAAATCCCCTAAAACATTTAATCTCTGATGACCAGGAAATGACCTTCATGTTGTCTACATCCACTAAATTTCATTTGGATGTGGCAAAGTTAGGAGGATTGTTCGAATCATACACACTTGACCTCTTGTGACCTTAAAATGACCACCATGTGTTTCGGGACCAACTGGTTTCTGCACCGACCAAGTTTCGAGTGGATCTGACAAACTCCATAATTTTTCAGAAACCTACAAAATAGAGGGCAGCAGTCATGCAGCAATGCCCACTTTTGAACCCATTTGGGATTTTACAACAACAAATGTGTGTACAAAGTTTAAAATCAATCAACGAAGCATAAGAGAGTTATTGCGTTAACTACTAAAAATGTTGATGTTTTAGGATGGCAGAGGCGACACTGGCAGCTATACACCCTCAAACCATAACATCCCTGGGACAATAACACACTTGAATGTGATTGCTGCTCCTATGTGCGTGGAAAGAACAATGCACACATGGATTGTCTGAACCCTAAACGGCTGGTCCCATGTGTAATGCACATAGCCAAAATGCGATCAGGGATATGGGCAAATGGAACAATCAGTGCAAGGTCCGTATTCAGTGTACATCAGCCATGGTTGGGAGAAGCAGCATTGCAATTCATTGGTTGACCTTCAATTTGACCTCCAGTGACCTTTACCCATTTTTATGCCGAGTCATATTTCCATGACCATTTTTTTGTGTCAATGGCACCTTCTGATCGAAACAAGCCATGATTTGACCCCATATGACCCAACTGTATATGTGTGACTCTCGACCTAAATTCGACTTCCTGTGACCTTTACTGATTCTTATGCCGAATCATATTTCTGTGGCTTTTTTGGGGTGTCAATGGCACTTTCTGATCAAAACGAGTCATGA
>JAUOBX010388113.1:0-10702 GCA_032360705.1 Eupentacta quinquesemita
AAACACCTTTCGTTTGAAGATCTTGTTTCAAACATTAAACACAGCCACCCGCAAAGTGCGTGCGATATACTTATAGTCGGATATTACGGTATGCACGTGAAGCGACTCTAACAGATTGCCCATCAAACTACCGCCGATCCCATTGCTTTCAACAAATTAGGCGCAATTCCAGCAACAATCCTTCATCCGAGGTTTTTATGATCGGGCCAAATCATGGTTTAGAAGACACATTCTTCGTTAAGTACACTTTATGTGTTTATAACTTGGAGTAAAATAACACTCCGGGGAAGGAAATGAACAGTTCATGATTGTTTCGTGTAATGTTTGGAAATAGCGGATTTAGTTACATCTGCTCATGGCACATTCAAAATTATTTAGGAAACGAACTATTTCGATCAGGTTGGATAGAAGTTATATTAGATTCGGTCTGTAGTAGTCGACTGTATTCAGGCAATAGAATATAGCAACCATGTTACCAGCAAGGGAGCCAATGACTTTCGTTTGATTCCTTAATTATTTCGTCTGCAGGTGAGGGGTACATCTGTCAATGGCCAGATGGTGCAGTTTCCAAACACCTGTTGAGCCTCCGAGGGTTTGATCGTCTCGTTGACACGGACAACATGAACAACATACAAGACGCAAAACTGCGTCGAGAATAAGCTAGCCTGTTCTAGGTTTATTGTGACTTCATGATGACAACTATTACCATCAAAATTCGGATTTCCCATTTGGATGGTTTCTGTGTCATCTTACCAAAAGACAATGGTATGTTGAAAATTCTTCAAGGAAAATTATAAGCAATCTAAGAGGGTTCAAATAGTGATTCGGAACTGGTCTCAACTCTCAAGTGAACTGCTCATCCAAACAGATTCCAGAAGAACAATGAAAATATCCAAGAACTTCACTAAATCATAACCACAATCAGAAACATAGTAGTAGTACTCTGGTTCCTTTGGGTTGGAAATATGAGCCCGGTCATCAGAATGGCGATTGCAAAATAACGGTAATGTTAATGTTAATGTTCGAAAACTTGATATAGCGCACAATACTGTGTCAAATACACTCAAATGCGCTGTACAGAGGTAAAGAAGAAGAAAAATCAGTCGAACGGTTTCTTAAAATGGTAAATCTTTGGAGCAACCTCGTAGGTCTTGACAGTGCTCAACTGCCTAATATTATGGGGGAGAGCATTCCATAACTTTGAACCAGCTACGCTGAAAGAACGGTCAGCGAACGACTTGTGACCAGTAAATGGAACCTTAAGAAGTATGCTCGGGGAGGACCTGGTGTAGTATTTGGAAGAATTGCGAACCAACAGCTCCGCAAAGTAGGCTGGAGCTAAATCATGAAGGCATTTGAACACAAGCAGCAAAATCTTGTATTCGGCGCGAGCTCTGACAGGCAATATATGCAGTTTGCGTAAGGCGTCTTTTGCACTATCAAACTTCGACCTTCCGAGCACACCTTTGGCTGTAAGGTTTTGGATTATTTGCAGTGGATGGATAGTTGAATCAGGAAGATTAACAGACCATCGCGATAATCCATGTGTGAGAAAATCGTAGCAGTCGCAACCTTGAGGCAAGATGCCCTGTCAAGATAATGACGAATCTTCTTGAGATTGAACAGAGAAAATGCAGCAGTCCGCGCCTTTACAAGGATGTGTTGCTTTAAACTAAGAGTTTCATCCATATGTACCCCCAATAGTTTGATACAGTGGGAGCGATCTACAATCACATCACCAATGGGTAGGTTGTCAGTCCCACTTTTCGGGAGTTGGCGTCTACTACCGAACACGACGAATTCAGATTTGTCATCGTTCATTTTGAGACGGTTACACTCCATCCAGTGTTTAACATATTCCAAAGTGGAAGCAAGCCCTTCCACTGCTATTCGCTCTGATTGATCATCACCAGCCTCAACCAATTAGGCTTTAGCCATCCAATGTACTAGAGTAGCAAGTAAAATGAACCGGGCCATTTATACTACCCTGTGGAACAGAGAAGTTTACTTTGACAGGTCGAGAGAGTGATTTGTTATAAACAAACATTGAATTGTCTATCGGAAAAATAGGACATTATCCATTTCTTAGCACACCCCTAACACCAAAGCATTTCTCAAGAATGTCCAATAGCAATGCATGATTGACAGTGTCAAACGCTAAACTTAGGTCCATTGCCGCAAAAGCAGTAAGCAAACATTTCTATCAATAATATCCTTCACATTGGCAACCCCAAGGGTCTGCAAAATGACGGTACTGTATGAACGCTTGCTACGTTCCATAGGCTGACACTGATAAGAAGTTAATTTGTCTTCATCGCAATCACTAATATTGGGGGATACAGTCACTTCCATAACTAAAGTGGGCAGGCAAATAGTATGGAAATGATGCATGTGGGCATTAGGAGAAGCCCCAGGGTACAATATACCAACAGAAGGAAGACTATGGAAGGATTGTCTACATTTACCAACCCGCTGATTGACATGATCCGCACTGGCACCTTTAGTATAAAACATTGCCAATAACCTCCAACCTGTGTGTATCCTCCATAACTGAGCCCTTCATGTGGAAGACAGGCTCATCATTTATAGGGCAACGCCCTACTACCATACACTTGGAATCATCTGCATTGGAAATTGCCATTTAGTATACTGTACCTCACACAAGTGTTAATTGGTGTTTGTAGGCCACATGCTGAAATTGTTCAACAAGGGAATGTCATCAGCATGGGCGAAAGAGTTGTAAAGCGACCCACCAATATTAACACCAATATCAGAGCACTGCAGATCAAATGAAAGATAATTGAGAAATCCCACTTCACAATTGCATTCAAACTCCAGTACCAGTTATGGAGGAACTGCAATTGATATGCAGGAATGACATTAATGGTTTTATAGAATGAAGAGAAAGGTCAGACATAGTCAAAGCATTCCTCGGCATCCATCCGGCAACATATAACGCAGTCTCCTTAGTCATACAGTGAGAAAAAACATAATTTAACAAATTACATGCCGTACCAGTTCCTCCACCTTCTCTAAATTCATTTTGGTTATTGCTAATATGTGCATATCTTGGTAATAAAAATGGCTCAACCTATTTATTACAAATTGAGCTAAGAGTCACTGGACGGTAGTTCTTAGCAAGATCTGGGTTCGAAGTAGACTTCTTCAGAATGATAATGATAACACCAACAATTAGAAGAGGGGTCACAGCCAGTAAACAACAAGGCACTATATAATTCAGACAATAAAGTGCAAAGAACAATTGATTTATCATAAGTCAAAAGTTCTGCAGTCACATTATCCAAACCAGAGGACTTGCCGGTGTTTAAATTGACAATCATATCACTAACCTCTTCAATACTAATAATATTGTATGTATCACCGAAACAGCTGGCTGCATAGCTCTTAATACAAACTTGATCCCGAACGTGTTCAGTAGACCTATTCCCAACCTTGGTTTCTGTTAAGTGTTTCGTTGAGGTCGAGATGAGCTAGCGGAATTCGTTTCAGAGGGGCGTTGTCTATATGTTGCAATGTTTCGTTCTCGCAACTAAGCGTCAGGCAGTTAGAAATATGTTCTTTAAACTAGCAGCTAAGTTAGAGGAAACGCAATTCCTACTGTACGAATTGCCTGCCATTTTTCATATCAAAATTATCAGCGGAAGTATATTACAGGGTATGATTATAGCATAGACTGTACGTGTCCAGTAAACCTACATCTGCGGGTGGAAGCTCTTCTTTGTTATATGGTATTAATACAACCACGGGGAATTCCTGTCATACTGGAGATAGGGGGCTTGACATGGGTTGGCCGGCAGTAGCCAGCACAGACAAACCTGGCAGCTGCTCTCCACACTTTTATGTGTTTTATATGTTTAGTAGACCTTTGTTGAACATTCGGTGAGGTTTCACTGATTGTTCGGAGAGCATGAGAATAATGCTTTCATCGAGGAAACTGAAGTTAAATCAACCCGATAATCTTTCTTGTTGCTTTCGCGATCTGCACACTGCTTTGATGGCTTCTGAAGAGGAATCGAAATCGAGTGAAGAAATTATAAATTTCCATTATTAGAGTTGGCTATATCAGGGATCAGTATGAGCGAATAGAGGGAATGATTGTATGCCAGTGCACATCAGCCTACTCATAGGCCCTGTTGTCAGATCACACGATCAAGTAATTTCCCAGTTATTTTAAGTCATGTCGCTAGTACCAGCATATATTATTCTTGGATACATTGTTGCTTTACTGTGGTCTCCGATAACCTTCCTGGTTTTTTTACCGCACCGAGGGAGCGTGGCTAGTGTTTTGCAAGTACGCGTCGTGATAACAAATCCGTGCATATGACGGCGGAAAATCCCGGCACTTGGTTCAAATTCGCTGGTAGCTATTTCATGGTGTGGAGTACTCCGAACCATCCATGCGTTCTTCAGACTGGAAAAGGCACGCCAAGCGAAGGATTAAATGGAACATCGAGGTCAACATTGCTCCAATATAACTATGGGATTGTTTGATCTATGGCGTCGGTTAAATTCTGTGGAACTCACTATGCCATGATACACAATTATGAATATATTGCTTCGGAAGAACAACATGTACTGTACCAATACATTATGATCTTACATAAGGGAGAAGTGCCATGCTCTTTGTGGTATGGGCTGTACAAACCAGATAAGATATAGGCTCAGTTATTGTATATGCACATTATTTTATTGGGATATTAACAAATGATAACAAGAAAACAGGAATGATGACTCAGAAATGATGACTCAGGAAACAGAACCAGAGGAATGAATGAAGATGAAATAAAAAGAAATGAATGAGAAGGAAACGGATTGAAAGACAGAGAGCGACGGAAACATAAAGTAGGAAAACAAAGTTCTGGTTATTTAACGAACACGATACCTTGACAGAAGTGAGAGGAATCGCTATGGAGTTATGACGGTATGTGTGTATGTATGTAACACTTGCCTTGTTAACACGATACCTCGAGCACACTTGGACGGGAGACGCTCATACTTAGCATGTGTGTTTCCCAGAGGTCGATGTCTAGAAATCTTGTTAACACAGAAAGTCCAGAATGTCAGGTCTGACCAGACTGGAAGTTGCTACAGCCTAGGTATGGGCACAATAATAACTCTAGTGTTTCTGAAGTGTGGTCATTTTACATGCGGCTGCGCAGCTCAATCAGTCATCTTGTCTCTCCGTTGGTCTGTTCGTCTGCTCGTCACGTTCGTCACGTGGGGATTGTTTTGAGACAAACCTTTATCTAAATCACTCAGTCTATCGGCAGGCACCCAGTTAATGAGGCAAATCACGTGATTCTTTTGAAGCCCCGCCCACCGAGAAAGTGAAGAAGGTAGCATTTCGCGGAACTAGTATTATATATATGTCGGAGTTTAAAGTGAGCATTCAGGATTTGGAAACGTTATATTCCGCAAAATTGCAGTTGCCTCGAACAAACAACCATTCTTTTGTAATATTTACCTCCAAGATGTCAACATTTAAGTACCGTCAGTCAGTGGTTTAGGCCTGAAACAAGGTATATTCTAGGTTTCAAATTAATATAATTACAACACGTCCTCCAGGGTCTTGGTAAAAACAACGACCAACCGGCTGACAACGACTGATCAGCTCTTTCGACTGACCATTTGCAACGTGGCAACGTTCTGTTACATACGAAATTTTGAGCCTCCTAGTGATCACCGAAATACTCTAACCTGATTGGCAAAGGACCTAACTAAGACAACAGGTGAGATATCCGAGCGAAATTTCTAGGGATGATTCGTTCCAAAGAATCTGACAATTCCCAGTGAATACACCAGATAGGGCAGACGTCAAACTCCTATTATGGCAAGAACAAACATGGGGATTTTTGACGTAATGAAGCTAGACTCAAATGATTAATCGTTATCAGTTAAATCCTTACGAAAGAGCGACAGTATGAACGTTGGGCACAAGAACCTCGTATAACTATGTCAAATGACTACCAATCGTAAAAAGGTATTCTTCCTAAACCGAAATAATCATTACCGAATATTATATTCTGAAGGAGAAGGAGGAGAACCAGGACACTTAGCCAATGAATCGAACGACAGGGTAACACCTAAAAAGAGGGGTTCCCAATTACTACACGACAGTATATTCACATTAATATAAAGGATTTGAATGATTTATACGAACTGACGTGATAGAAATGACCGCTGTATGCCTGTACATGTACCATCAGCGAGAAAAAACTTATTGCAATGTCAAGACGGCTCGAAACATGTTGATCATCGATCGAGGCGTGAAAGTTAGTACTCAGCCTAGCGATAACATTAGGCCCAGACAACGAAACTATGTGAAAGGGTATGCTAGCTGTATTCGGATCGAAGTGTTGGACAAGTTGGACTACATTGCGGCAGAATGATGTGGTTGAAACTTTGACAAGAATTGATGCCTTATCCTTGAGACAGGCAGGGCGTGACAATGTATTGAAATATAAGTCAGCCAGACTATATTGGGGAAGAAGCATCCTGAATATCACCTACAAGGACAGGAAAACTAATAAATGGATCAGGGAGCACACCCAGGTACAAGATATCTTATGGGTTATTAGGAAGAAGAAGTGGGACTGGGCTGGCCACATCAGCCAAAGACAGGACAATCGTTGGAGCTCTAAAATTACACACTGGACACCATATGGGAAGAAACGGAACAGAGGACGCCAGAGGAAGCGACGGAGGGATGAGCTACATAACTACTGGGGAGAGGTGAACTGGTACCAGCGGGCACAAGAGAGACGCTTATGGAGATGTCATGCTGAGGCCTTCATTCTGCAGTGGATCGACAATGGCTGAAAAACTTGAACTGAACTGATTGTCGCGCACGACAACAATCGTATCGCGTAAACGAGTTTTGGCCCGATTTTTGTCCACGCGTACTTTGTCGCGCAAAGTTCAACATTTTTGTCGCGCACAAAAGTCGCTGCGTGTAAATGGCAGAAAGAGTCGTGCGCGATATTTCGTGTCGTAGCATCGATTATTTGCGAGTTCAACAAAAAGGCGTTTACACGGTACGACTCTTGTCGTGCGCGATTTCTGACTATGGTAGAGAAATATTATGAAATTCGGTTTAGGAAAGTAGGAGCCCAAACAGGCGTAGACGTAATAGCAGGATTTCCCTAAAGGCCTGAATTAGATATATATATATTAGATATATATATTAGATATTTTCTTTCCATTTACCACAGAAACATATGCACAGGTTTATATTTTTATAGCTCTTCACTGTAACTTCAGGCAATATGGTCTCCATACAATAAGAAAAGCATAGACGTCACAGACAATTTTCAGAGGGGAGCAACACGAGTAATATCATCATTGGCACAGCTTACTTACCCTCAGAGACTTTGTCGATTAAAATTGCCCACATTATCTTATCGGAGAGCCATGATTGCGGTTTTCAAAATCACTATACGGATGTCCACGACAGGAATGTGTCCAATTCATTCATTTTACGCCAAGACATGTCGACACGAGGCTCAAAGAACAGTAAGATTTTCCAACCTTGAACAGCAGTCAGACACAACTTTTTTACGATCAGAATATGTAAAAAGTGGAACTCTTCGCCAGAGAATATCATGAACTCAAACAGTGTGGATGGTGCAAGCAAGCGATCCGTTATCACTACGAAACAGACATGGAGGAGACGATAGATGTTACGTAAGCCGGATCTAGACATATAGGTTATTAGCCTCCATCCAGTATTCATCATAAGTATCATAGATAAGCCATGGGGCGACGTGTCGACAAGTTGATGTGTAGAACAGTTTTGTGTCTAAAAAATCAGTCAGTGAAAAATGATAATACACCCACATATGAGAGGAGCACGAACAAAGAAATGTTGGGCTATACACCCCAGGACGGTGACCAGACTTAAGGAACATTAGGTCAAACCAAGCTCAGAGGCATGGGCGTAGGCGGCGGGGCTGGAGGGGGTTGTAGCCCCGCCCCCCGCTAACTATTTCAACAAGAATTCGGGCAGTGCGCCGATAGTTTTTAGGGCACCGACTGAGAGGAAAACATATAGTAGCCTAGTTATTGGTGTGACTTATATGGAAAGTCAAAAGAAAATCATGTTTGGTAACTAAAATGAAAGTTTTGAGCTCGTCCGACCAACGTACGGTCAATAATATGCAAGAGAATTTTCACCAAATTGACAAGCGATCTTGCCCTTCCGTTCTATCTTCCCTATTCACAACAAACTGTTATTAACTTGCACACGGCCCGGACCACAAAAATAGGCAACAGGACATTCTGTGCACATATTATAAATATGCATGTATTCTTGCAACTATTCCGGCAACACCTTGCCCTTCCGAGAGGACATTCAGTAGCCTGCGCAGAATGAAAACATATTCACGGAACACTATGAACCAACAGAGGCTCAAATACCTTGCAATTATTCACATTGATCGGGAGTTAACAAATGGAGGTCATTATAAACATATTTGGCAGTAGAAGGGGCCGAAATTCCTATTTTTATTAGGCAATTCACCATTGTGGTGCTCGGTGATATAGAAACTATGCCCTCACATTGAATTATCTATAGGATATTTTATACTGCATCATATCATAATATTCGGCAGCTGACAATATATTTGATAACTTCCGTCAATAGTGAATACATATACCGGTACTATTTTTGACCTGGCTACAGCTCATCGTGCCCTTTTCGACGATGCACGTACACACATGTACTGTACTGTATGTGTGCTAGCGCTATATAGCAGCGCGTATGCATGCACTATATAACAGCCTACGTAATCAGGAGTCGAAGCGAAAACAACTTGTGATCTTTCCCTCCTTTGTACCCTGAATGATTGCCAAATGGACAATTTATTCGGAGCAAATTTAGCAGAGTGAGAGGGTGGGGGTGAGCTGCCTGGCTGATATTTTCGAAGGTCTCATCATGCTAGGCTAAACTTGCAAGTTGTTTCAGTCAACTTATGCGAATAATGGAAAGACACTGTCCGTAGGGATAGGCCTGGCCTAACGTACTCTAGTTAACACGAGTGTACGTAACATTAAGGCTCTCTTTTACTTCGCGATGTTTATAGCATTCGAATTTTGGCATATTTCGTCTAGTCTTGATTCCACGAAGAATTATTATTATTATTATTTTTCGACTTCTCTTGTTTTACTCATGTCGAGTGAAATTATACACAACTGGCGGAGGCGGAGTCGCCTCGTGTAAATGAGCCTCTACGAGATTCGGAACGTGGCAATCGTTTTCAGACCAGCTTCTATTTCGCCCCATACGACCCCACCCGGCCGCCACTTTGATTTGTTTCTCTCAACTTATCTCATCGCAGGTTTCCCATACTGGTTAGGGTATATAATGTGATTTGGACCACCCTCAACTCTCTTTTGATAGTAGAAAACTCTCCGTAGGGCAATATCAAAATCACCTGTGGGATAAATATATTTGTTTTGAAAATTAATGTTGTAGAGAGAATTCAGTTCACTTAGTAGGGGGAAAGCTGGTAGGTTTGATTTAGAACGATATTAACATGTTCACTCCACTCGAATGTGTCAGTGAAGGTGTTCATAACAATGGACTTGTTTCACTGACTGGCTCTCAGTTTCAATCCCAAGGCTGGTGCCCATTACGTAATCGACCACACTCCCACAGTCTATTTCGTTTTGGACACATTCAGTTGTAAATTGTTTTCGTCACACAAATTTTTGAAAAAAATAGCATTTTCTGCCTATACACAGTCCCGTCACTATCCAACACCTATGAGTTATCGTGATTTAGAGCTATGTTACCAAATTGCTAACATCTATTTTTTATGTTTTTTTCACGGTTGATTTTTTCCTCCTTCATAGCAGATTCAATAAATACAACGTATATAAGTACATTATTGTGGAGAACAGTATTAGATGATGAGATATACAATAATTATTGGATAACTAATGCAAATACCAGAGAATGTCAGAGATGACACTACTTGAGCAATCAAGCGATCGAGAAATAATAAATAACTGCAGTAAATTGTGATGCGAGTTCGAAACTATGAAAACACAATTCTGGGCAGGCAGCGATTGCTTCTTTCAGGCTTTCAATGTTGATCTCCCTCTTGTACCGGAGCCATTTTCCCTATTCAGCATTACTTCAATAGCAAATAGACAATCACGGAACAAATAATTTGCATCCGGCTTACATTCATTCAGTTTTGATCGAACGATGAATTGTTTCATGTGCATTGATAGAATGCGAAAATCTATTTTTAAAAGAAACGAATTCATGCCTAAATACGTTGCCCTGTTACAACTCATAATGTAGTTATCATTATTATCATTATTATTTAGGGAATATGAATATATGTCCTGTTATGACGTCAAACCGGTTTTAATTCGTGAACAAAGGCCCGAGTATCTGTTTATTATTCCCATTCATAAATACATTACCAAGTCGAAGGATCATATCAACAGCAATTCAGAAAAAGTTAGGAAAAGTTTTGGCATCTCGTCACAAGAAGTGTTGGCTCGCAATGTACGCGCGCGTGTGACTTTGCGCGTGTTTGCGCGCGTTCCCGTCCGCCATTGGTTCCGCCATTACCATTATCATTATCATTATTTTTATCATCATTATCATTATTATTATTATTATTATTCTTATTTTTAGTATTATTATTATTATTATTATTATTCTTAT